>JARHVA010000494.1:4475000-4477500 GCA_037957365.1 Torreya grandis
GTAGTGTACTCATGTGTAATGAACTACGATGTTATGTAATTTCATCGAGTTAGAAATTATAGTCTAAATGTATGTTATACCTGGATGGTATAGAGTGTAATTAACTTGATTGTTACATTTATTTGCTTGATTAGAAGATTATGGTTCCATGTATTTAAGACTACTTTGTATAACTCAGTGTGGAAAAATTATATTTATGTCTTAGAACATTATATTCTAATAATATGGGTTGTCATGGGATCTAGTTGTATTCAACATATGGTGTTATTTGGCATCTATAGTTAAAAGTGTATTTTTACCCAGGTGGTATAAAACTATAGTAACTATTATATTATGAGTAAAATAATAATGTAAGATTCATTCATGATTTTGATGAAATAAATGTACAATGTGCTTAGTCCTATGTTTAGCATGTGTTGAGATATGATTGCTAATATGATGTAAATTGTATGAATTTTGGTGTTTAAATTAAATATATTGAGATATTATCCTTTTATGTGCAAGACTTATATGTGGGTGCAATATATTTCAATAGAATAGGTTTTCTATGATACACAAAATGTTTAGTTTTAAAAACCATAAAAATCTTGGCTACTTTTTTGTTACTCTGGTTTCCCATACCATCCTATCTACTCATTTGTGATAGGAGGGACATTCCCTGGTGGGATTAGTGTAGGGGGTCAATGGTCCGTGCTTGATGTGGAAAAGCATTTGAATGATGCTCTCCTTCCCCACTATAATACTTACTTGGATACTACCCTAAATATTATCATAGATACATGAGTTGGTTTGACTCAACCTCTAGAGAGCTTGGTATCTATTTATTATATTACGGTTGAATGCTTAATGTAAATGTAATTATATTTTATTTGTATATAATTGAAAAATATTTATTGTATTATTGGACAAGTGGTGACTAAGTCCTAATGTATTTACTTTCCTTGCAATAGTATTATGTTATATTACATTTAGTATTATAATTTGGAACTATTCTTATTCTAAGTTATTTTTTATAACTATGGTTTGAGTGAATGAATGTTAATTACTTAAATTAGAAATCAAATTACTACATTATTCTAAGTAAAACTTGAGGGGTTGTAACACCAATTGATTAATTAACTTAATATGTGGTGACTTGGGTGCCAACTTATCGTGAAATAACATTTTGTACTCACAAATAGGTTTAAGGACATTCAATTATCCCTAGTTGCCTTTGTGATAAGACCAAATATATACCTTAAAACATATACCCTATGCCTAAAAAATCATTTTGGTCACAAATTAGTCAAATCAACTTAAATTATCCTCAATTACCTTCACAATTGGACTCTAAACCCTAAACCCTATCTCTTATATACCTATAACTCTAATACCTAAACCCTAAATTGTAAACCCTAAACCAAATGATTTATCCATGTAATTAAAATAATTTAAAATTACAATTAGGTTCTCAAGACTCAATTTGGCCCAAATCATATCACTAATTGGCTTAACTAACTAATTTGCTCAATCTATGTTGACCCAGGGTCCAATTGAGCCAAAACTCACATTTTATAGTAACAAATATGTTTAAGGAGCTTAAATTGGCCCCAATTTCCTTTTTATTAGAACTTATTCACCTTAAAACATAAACATTGTGCATAAAAACACATTATGGTCACAAATAGGTTTAATCAACTCAAATTGTCCTCAATTGCCTTCATAAATAGACCATAAACCCTAAACCCTATGTCATATATACATTAAACCATAAGACCTAGACCCTAAAATATAAATTCTAAACCATAAAAAAAAATGATTTATCCCTAATTAACATCTTTTATTATAATAATAATAATTAGCTTCACAAGGTTAAATTTGACCCAAATGACATCACTAACTGCCTTAATTGACTAATTTTCTCAGTATGTGGTGATGTGGGGGATAATTAAGCAAAAAAGTCATATTTTTTACTCATAAATAGGTTTAATGAGCTCAAATTATCCCAAATTACCTTTGTGGTTAGACTTAATGCAGCTTAAAACATAAACCCTATGACCAAAAACACATTGTGGTCACAAATAAGTACAATCAGATCAAATTATCCTCAATTACCTTTGTGATTGGCCTCTAAATCTTATACCCTATATCACATATACCTAAAACCCTAATCCATAAACCCTAAATTATAATCCATAAACTAAATTATTTTTCCTTGTATTTAAAATCCTTTAGAGTAATAATTAGTTTCATAGGGCTCAATTTGGCCCAACTCACATCACTAATTGCCCTAATTGACTAATGTACTGAATTTGTAGTGACTTGGGGACCAATGGAGTCTAAAATCACATTATTTAGTTAAAAATATGTTTAAGTATCTTAAATTGGCGCTAATTTACTTTGTAATTATACCTTATTCACTTTAAAGCATAAACCCTATGCCTAAAAACATATTGTGGTCATAGATAAGTTTAATTAACTCAAAGTATCCTCAATTACCTTCATGATTAGACCCTAAACC
>JARHVA010000494.1:4482500-4540000 GCA_037957365.1 Torreya grandis
ATTTATAGAAAGAGTAAGCATTTAAATGTGCAAATGAGGTCTAAAACCTTAGATGAATGTTCTAAAGTGTTTGACACTTGAGAATCATTAATAAGGGACTAAAATAATGGTTTGATCACGACCTAGTAGAGAGTAACAAGTATATGAAATATGATATTATGCTTAAAGGTGTCCTTGAACAAAACATATGAAGTATATGTCTAGTATAGAGACATAGTAGAAGAACTTATGTTTGTTAGAAAAGGATAAAACTTTGTATGAAGGGGATAGAGTTTCAAATAGATAGGAAAGTGAATGAGGGATCTTGAAATTAGTTTAAGAGATTGATATTGTTAAATAAGGCTCTCATGGATCTTGGGAGACTAATCTTGTAGCAAATAAAGTTTATTGAGACTAGTAGAGTGGAAAGATCTAGTTGAATGTGTAGTTGCAAACCTATATTGAGTAAAAATGGATAAAACCTTTAAAAATAATCCAAATCAATATTATTATATTAGAATTGGCCATGAAGTTAGATAATAAAAATCAAAATATAACAAGATCAAGTAGAAATAAATTATGAGCATAGGGGTATGGGCTAAAAGGAATCAAATTATGGTAATGATTTGGACCTTGGATGGAAATGCTATAAATGATTATCATAATCTTGGACCCCTCTTTGTAAGATATTTTGGTATTCCTTCATGTTCACTTGATTGTTTGTTAAGGTTGTTATCATATAAAAATTTCTATTATTAATACCATGCATATTACGAGCTTCATTGATATATATACTTTAACATGACACTAATATATGTTTCTTGTACTATATGATTCATATATATATAACATAATTGTCTTATCTTCCTAAGATAAGGTGATTATCTCTTTGTAAATCCCCTCACTTCAAAAGGAGGGGAATATCTATGGGGGCATGTCACAAAAGGCATTATTTCACATAAATACATTAGAGAAAATAAGCAAAATTTGATTCAATTTACATAATTGACGTGATTCAAATATCCATTTGAGATAGGATTATAAGCATTGGGAATAGAATTGGGACAAGTATTTTAAGATATTTGATACATATTATATACATGTTACACACTAGAGCTTACATTTTGATATATGGTTCATCTTGAGACATATTCACGGTGTACATGCACAAAATTATAGATACACTATCAAATTACACACACACACACACACACAGATATATATATATATATATATATATATATATATATATATATATATATATATATATATATATATATATATATATATATATATATATATATATATATATATATATATATATATATATATATATATGAACCAACATTACCAAGATCCACCATTTGGGTTTTAATGTACTATAATAGATGGCTCTCTTCAATTAGTGAAATTGAGATTGTGTGCCCTCAAAGTGCTTGGCACTATGATTCTATTATTCAAGTTTGAAATTGTTACACCTTTTGATTTGAATGAGATTTCTTTAATTGGATAAATTTTCTATACTTAAGTTATGTGATTGAGATTCTATACTCTCAATGGACTTGGCATAATTCATCCTTGTACCAAATTAGGGGATGTTCACCCTCCAATTCCCCTTTTCACATATCTATCTTTTAATTGTGCCTCTCTAATACTTTAACTAGGAGATTCATTTCTACCAAGACAAACTACCAGAGAGTAAATATGGTTACATCAACAAATAGGTGAACTCCTTCCTTTCTCTTTTTCTTTCATATATTTTTAAATTATTAAATTTTTGGATTATATGCACTAATTACACCTATAACATTCTCTCAGTTGCATGTCAATTACATACAACAAATTGAAGTGGGTTGAAGCAAAAACAAGGTGTGTTCTATATACCATGGTACACTTTCTTTCCTTTGAGCTAATAATTTCCTCTTTATGTATTATTAGATTATGGGGGGTCACAGGGTAGGGGAGGGAGCGGACGGGGGATGGAGGGAGGAGTTCAGTGGCGGGACAGGGATAGCAAGGGGGTGGGTAAGGAGGGGAGTGACATGAGGTGTGGATGTAGATACTTAAATTTGAATTTATATGTTAAACTATTTTTGTACACTTGACAAATATATCTAAAGGATATATCTTTCAGTTTGACACTTCTCTCAGACAAAAGGCTCACACTCAATAGCTCAATTGGTCTAATTATTTAATGATTAGTCCAGTATTTATTATTTTGATTATTTAGTTCACTTGTAACCACATAACACCTATATATATATATATATATATATATATATATATATATATATATATATATATATATATATATATATATATATATATATATATTGGATGGCTTCAACAACTTTCCTCTATCCTAGATCGTTATGCTCAAGGTTGGAAAGTATCATCGATGTAATTATGCTTGCTCAAACAAAAGTGTCATTGTTATGCAAACACTTAAATTTTAAAATATTTTGAAGTGTATGCGTTTGCATAAAAATGTCATTAACCCTTCTATGAGTTTTATTTCAAAAGACCTAGTATAAATACAACTCAAAGCCAATTCATTTGGACATCTTGAATTTACCAAGAACTCATACATTCAAGATAAATAAATTAATTACAAAACTAAGCTATTTGGCCCTATTCGTACCTATTTGCATATCAAGGATAGGAGTGTTTTACTACAAGTTTTAAGCACTCAAAAGATAACCCATGAGCCATATTTGTCAAGTTACAAGATAGATCACTACATACATGGTCATATAGTATATTCCACCCTTGTGCATGTATGTTCCCACACATAGGGGATAACTACATAAGTTTGAGGCCTTTTCCTAAAGCATTGGCTATGTAGGTGGCACTCATTAGTAAAGGGGTATTTGGGGTTAGCTCAACATTATAATCCCACTAACCCTTTTTTGTCAAGGTAACTTAATATAAGGTGCATAGATAGGGTGCTAAGATATAAACAATCATCAACATCATGTGCACAAGATATTGATACATCATACAAAATGCCACACAAAACACAAAAAGACGGAGTTGGTCACATCTTGATACAATAAAAAAGGGTACAACTTATTCGCATCATGATTTAGATAATAACATTGAAGAAAATTTCCATAGGGCATCGTATGTGTCTAGGCAGTGAAATAGAATACTTGCAGAATCCGGTGATTATTTTCTGAACATCAAAAAACTTATTTCCACACCTTCACATCTCAATTCTATTTACATATCATTACATAAACTAAGTAATGTTTCTTCTTCGTAATTGTGTAATCAAAATATTGTTTATCCTTATACTTTATATATTTATTATTTTCATAATTCAACATTCAAATGGAATATCATAAAGTAGATTATTTAATTCACCTACTTGAAAAATGGTTTAATTCGCTTTTAAATATTATATTACTCATAAACTTTAATTTCCAAAAAAATCTAAACAAAAATATAAAATAGGTAGATAAAATTAGAGAATATTAAAACATATTAAAAAAATAACGTGACCGTTTTTATTTCAATTAAATTGTGACCATACATATAATATACACATGGCCGTAAATCATAAGACATAAATCAACTAATTTGAAAGTGATTTTATAAATTACACAACTGCATTATATTTTATACACTGAAAATATTGGATTGTTTTTATACACTCAAAATATTTCATTTGAAATGGGACATGTGGAAAAATCATTGACTCCTGGATTCAATGATATGGCAGTATTTCACGGGATAATTTTTTTCTAATCCTATAGCCAAGACAAGACCATAACGCCATAAAAAGGCCACGGCATATTATGGGATGATGAAGTGGTTTTTTGAACTTGGTGAAGCCTATTGATCAATGGAAAACATGGGATTTGATTTAATGAGAGGCCAGGTCCGTGATTTAGAGTCGGGTATTTGTCAGCGGTATGGAGACCCATTTAAATTTTAATTACAAAATATGAAATCATGGAATTTATTAGTCGTGACCTCCGGGGAGGATTTAAGAAATGACTTTTCAATTAATATAATTAAAATTTAAAAACATATTTTAAAAATAATTATTAAAATTTGTATAAAATTTTATATATTAAAAAGGAATGTTATTGTCAAATATTCCTTTAAAATAATTTAAATCGTATTTAATAAAGTTCAAATAAATAAGTTATTACATGGAAACATTATATAAAAACCAAATTTTAACAACTAAACATGGAATATTAATCCGTATTTATATTTTTTAAATTGAACTTTATGTATATACAATTTCCATATTTATTGCATGTGGCAGTTGCGACAAAAATTCGCAGGGCACATTCAAGAATGTGGCGGTTGTTGTTAACGGATTTCATGCTAACACTGGAATCCCATACGAATGGACTAGGTGCAAGTGATCGAAGACATTTTTTATGGCTTCGTCTTTCTGCACTCTTTGGTATCCCGTGTGAGAATTCCTGCCGTATTTCTGTCCTTATATTAAAAAAAATGGTCACTAACCATCATATCCTTTTTTCACAGCGACGTTCTCTTCTCATCTTGGGTTGATTCCGATTTCACAATGCTTCCCATATACAAAGAGCTTATCCAAGGGGGTCTGAGAATTTGTGTTTTCCTTATTACATCCCTATTCAAATTATTTTTCCCAGAAAACAAATTATGTACTCATTTGTTTGCGTCACTTTTATATGTTTTGCATGATGGGTATCATGTGCACTGGAGACACTGATTCTGTAGTTCGAGTAATGGCAACTAGATTATCTTTAACTCATCTAAACCTTACTTTTATAACTCTTTGGTATCCATGGCACATCAATAATCAGGTACGAATTTCCTTACCTTACAATCTCAATACTAAATTAATACAATGAAACTAGAAAATTACGATTGTCTAATTCTCGAATATAAACATGTATATAATGTATACCCCCAATAGTTGAAGGATTTACATATTATTTTTAGACTGTCAGTGAGAGGACTGAAGTATACGAAGGGCTTACGTTTGTCACAGTGATAGGGGCTGGGCATGAAGTTTCTCTTCACCAACCGCAAAAATCATTGATTATTTTCAAGTATCTCCTGGCAGGACGCAGCTTGGCTAACAAGAGATTGCCAAGGCATTAAGGGTGAAAATTCGTTCTTATTTGCATTTTATTGTGTAGATGATGTGATTCATTATGATCATGGTCAAAGGTCAATAAATTGTACGATTCTTTCCACAAAACCAAGTTTATTGAGTTCCTCACTATTCTTCAAAATTCAATCTAACATTGCTATTTTTTTAAATTTTTAAAGGAAATCTATAGTTTTAATGGAGTGCTAATGTCATTTAAAAAAAAAAACACAATGGTTATCTTTGAATAATACGTGAAACAATTAATTATAGACAACTCATTAAATGATTCCATAGACAATTCAATGAAGAGGAACAACATGTTACACAGTATTTGGTTATTAATTATTGATTTAGAAACAATTTCCATAATACAATCGCATGCATCAAATGCTTCAACAATCAATTTGAATGCTTTTGTTGAATTATTTTAAAAAATTCCTCAAAAGATATCATTATCACATGGCCAACTACATAAAATGGTAAATGTCCCTTCTTAATTACATTTCATTTCATCTAAATGTGTGACAGCTCAGGTATTCATCTACCTTAAATATTATTTTTAACCACGTATGAAATATCACAGGAGGCCAAGTTAACGGAACTGCACAATAAATGGAATCAAACATGTCAGAGTATGCATTGCAATATTTTTGATTTGCAACGATCCGCATTCCACTTTCTACACCACTCATCAGAATTGATTCCTTCTATGAATCCTTATTCTTCCTAATGGGGTGCATCTCAAAGCAATTTTTATGGACTTGGACCATCCCCAAACCAGGAGCTGTATATGTTGTCAAACACGCTGGCTCTTCCAGATTGGTCATCTAATCAATTGTCATGGCAAACACTTGAGAATGAAAATGATGGGGAATCGAGCGTGGAGCATAGTGTTGTTGTCATAAACATAACTTTAACGTTCCTTTATAAATAGAATTTGTATGTATCTATCGATCTTGTAAAATGACTAAAGTTTTACACATTCTTTATTACTAAGGAAGCATGTGGTCATGCTAACCTATTTTCATATTATGTACATATTGAAAAAATATATAAAAAAATAAAATAAAATATATTGACACATGTTTGAAGATTATTATAAGATTGATTTAATTTAAATCAGAGAGTGATTTTTATCCTCAAATATATATTCTAATCATTAATATTAAAAATATGATTATTACAATTATACATATCTCTTTATTATTAATCATTTAATAAGTCAATGATTTTCTCTATGATTATTATAATTATGCATATCTGTTTATTAATAATTATTTACTAATTTAATGACTTTCCTCTATTTGTGTTTTGTATATAAATGTAATTTTATGAAATTTGTTTAAATCATATTTTACTTGATTAAATATTTTTCAATAATTATTTATTTTAGTTTTATTTTTATTAATTTATGAATCTTGTGATGGTTTTATTATATAACTAGATTAATCATATTAGTACATAATCTCATATTTTTATCTTTTTCTAATTATTATTAGTTTTTTAATACTATTTATTATTACATTGAACTTACATTAAATATGTAATATTGCAGTGAGTTTATATTACAAAGTTACATGTAAACTCAATTTTAAACAATTAAAAATATCCAGATAAAATTAATCAGTTAAAAATCTCATATTAATACTCTGATTTCAATGGAACCAAGATCAAATGTAATATGGTATTCAATATAAAAATAAGGATATTAAAGATTAACCGTTATATCATCTTTGTTTACAAAGTGACCCTCAAATTAAAATATATAAATAAAACCATAAAATATGTGAACAAGATCATAAATAATAAGTAAACCTTAAAACTTAGATTAATTTTAATATTTTTATGTTTAAAATAAACCCTAAGACCTAGTGAGAAAAAAAACATGAAATTTGGGATTTGCTAAATATTTTAGTGGCCAATTTAATTAAAAGATATACTGCCTTATGACAATAAACATTGACTTGATCTATAAAATGAGATAAATATAATTTTATAATTAAAATGTATCTCATTTTTAAAAAAATAGGCCACTCATTTGTTCAAAATAAATGTGATATACTGGTGATAAAAAACAATTATGTTTATAGAAAAAAAATTAATTTAATTTTTTATAACTTGCAATTTATTTTCTAACTTTGAAACTAATAATCTAAGAAATTAGTGTAAAATAATTTTATATTTAAAAATATATATTTAAATGTTAGTTGGAGATAAATATCATAATATATTAAGCATCTCAAAAAAGTAGTGTGTTAAAATTATTTATTCTATTTACAATGAATATTTTTGTACTAATATAGTACAAGAACAATGGTTTGATTAAATTTTTTTAAATGGGTATTTTTTTTAATAAGAATGACTTACGAGGAGGCTTGGGCATTGCTCTTATACCATCTGTGTATCCACTATGCCAACAAAGATATCAGAAAAAAATAGTCAACAATGATATTTACATTTTCTTTTCATTTTATTTTATTTTTAATATGAAAATTATGAAATGAAATTTAATTTATTTAATGAAAATATCATCATATAAAACATTATAATATATTTCACCCAAATTTTAAAATTTTCTAAATTTTTAAAAAAAAAGAAAAAAGAAAGAGAGACTAAGCTACAATATTTTGGTATCTTTGGCAATTGAATTTGACTACAATATATGTGTATTTGAACATAGCAAAAATATGGAACTAATTTGATTTATTGTTGGTTCCGTAAATATAAATAATAATATATTGGTTTATCTTTTATTATTCCTTTAATAATATTTATTTAACTAACAATCACCGAAATCAAATTAATTTAAAAAAGAAAGAAAAAAAGTTTAAAATTATAAAATTTAGATATGAAATTAATCTTAAATTAATCTAGATTAATAATAGTAGATAATTAAAGTGGGATAATACATTCCACTTTTTAATAAAATAAAGTTATCTAAATTTAATAATCAATTTTCTCACTTATAATTCAAAAAATTGAGGCTTTTATTTTTTTTTTAAATTTATATTAAAGTATAAAATAAAAACAAGTATTGCATTGCAAATATTTACCTCAAAGTCCAACCACATAAAATAGATAATAATTTTCACCTAAAGATTCCCGAGTGTTAGATTTGACACAAAAGGATCAATAAATACTATATAGGTGAAATTCAAATCATCTATTAATTAATCCTCTCCTTTTATATCCTATTCCTATAATTATTCAGAATATTATTCTACATATAATATTTATTAGATCTCCTCATCAAGATCAATGCTTTAAACATTTCGATATTATTAAAAATATTGAATTTTATCCCAAGTGATAACATTAAGATCTATTAGATTGACCTAAACATTTCGATATTATTAAAAATATTGAATTTTATCCCAAGTGATAACATTAAGATCTATTAGATTGACCTCTAAAATAATCCTATTGGACAAGTTCTATTCTAGGAATTGCTTCTTTCTCTTTAACTTGTGATTATTATGTCATGTCAATATCAAAGTCACAGTATATTACTAAATAACAATCATGTGGAACATATTGATAACTATTCATGACAAGTGTTTAATGAACAAGCTCTATGTGAACAAAATTATGAGTTGGATGGATTCTCACAAGGAAATACATAATTTTTTAGGGCTAAGTAATGTCTTCGATACTTGTTTTAATGAAATTATAGTCCATTTCAAAGGAACTATTTTTTATCTACAAATACAATTGTCTATATGTTATGAAAACTTTTCATAAGATTAAGATAATGAATTTGTAGTGGATGTTATTTTAAACATGGAGACAATGTGATCCACATGATTAATGGGATTGCCTTTTGGGGTCTATGATTGATTGATTATAAGGTCTGAGTTTAATCTTAAAATTTAAATTTAGATTGTTGTTATTTAGATTTTGTATTAAAGGAGTATATAAATATGAAATGGTATAAGACTGATAATCAATTCTATAGTAAATGAGTTATATGATAAATTCATATATAATCATATACTGAATTTATTATGATGAGATAGTTTAAATATGGAAAGTAGGACTATGATAAATATAGAAATAATAAAGAAGTAAAATAGTTAGCTTTTTTTTTTAATGATAATGTAGTTTTGGATTTAGAACACAATGAAAGCAGGCACAAAGTAGATTCTCAAATAGTAATTAGATTTTAGTTCTGATGCCTCTAACTCTTTGGATAGTAACATCAGCCTGGGATGGTTATGTCAATGTTACTTTCTAGGTTTGATGCTAATGTCATGTATGGAATATCTACTAAAATAATATGAGACCACTTGGATGCTACTGGTTTTTGCTTCGCTTTCACTTTTGGTGCATTCAAATCTAGGTCATGGATAGTCACTTCTTGTGAAATGGCAAAACTCTATCTTTTAGTCTTGAATGTGACCATTAGGTAAATGGGATAGTCGATGCATGGTGTCGAGATGAACCCAATGACCCGACTATTAAAGGATCTTATATACATATCAAATGCTATTAAGAGGGTCTCAGAATGATGTAATTCTCATCTCTGTGTTGGTTTATGTGTGCATCATACAATATGTGCAAAGCAAGTACAACATCAACCTAACTTGTAACTTCAAAAATTAAGCTATTGGGATGTTCTTTTACTAGTTCATACATGTAGTTGCACAGTCCCTATTACTGATATGGAAACAAGAATAAATAAGGATTTGATCAATTGAATGTTTTTATATCCTCTTTGGTCTTTTTGCTAAGGGTAACTAAGTTTTTCCAATGGATAAATGAATGAGGGTTGATATTGTATTTATATTAATCCCTTTAGATTAGTAACCTACATTAAAGAACATAGGATAAACATTAGGTACATTTCATTTTAAAATTAGATGACTTTAGGGCACTTTACAATTGCATCAAGATAGGACAATAGAATTGATGCTATTATCATCCCTAGACATTAGTGTCCAAGAAGTAGGAGAAAAGGTACATGTTTAAAACTCAGAGAGATGGAAGATAAGTACATTTTAAGCATTTTGGATAAGATACAAGGCTTGGGTCATGAATATAAGACTATTAAAACTAAGATATATAGACCAAGAAGCACAATAATGGAACAGATGGAAGACTTGTAGAAGTTGGATAGGTAGAGAATAGAGTGGAACAACTAAGGTCTGATTTTTCCAAGTGTACAAGAATTAGGCAGTATATAATCACAAAATATAATCTAAATTTTTGTATTTTAATAAATTAATTAAATTATTAGTTTAAATTAAATAAATCCATACATGGGTGTGATCTCACACCTTATCTTTGCATGTGCCCAACTTTAGAGCTTTATTGGTGCTAACCTACAACCAATATCATGTTATAATTTAAAATCAGTGCATATAATCTATGTTAAAATTACTTGAAGTAGATTATAATTAAAAGAACAAGGTTTAAGATTACACCTATGTGTCGAAGTAACCACATTACATATTGGCAAGTTATTTTTCAAAATAAGTATCATTCTAATGATCTAAAAATTGAGTTTAGGATAAATGTAGATACATATTTAAAGTTCATATATACAAGGATATAGATAGATGTATAGAGGGGCAGGGAGATGTTGGAAGACACATGACCCTAATTTTAGAGAAAAAGTGACTTACTACCTGGTAGTTGAGATTAGATCAATAGTGTAACCCCATGATTCTTATAACCTGGTGAGACTAGATGATCAAGTCCAACCTAAAAAATTGGTAATATTGAGTGATTTGATCACCTTAATCATTCCAAAAAGTGAACCAACAATTTTAATAGATTTCATAAATAAAAATCCATAAAATTCTATAGACTATCAATACAAAAAACATATATGACATGGTAATAGTTCATAAAGGATTACTAGAATCATAAATCGATTTAGATTTTATAATATTAGGAACATGTTCCATAACATAGGCAACTTAGATATGTCTCATGCTTAAACCATCTATAACAATAATACCACTATATATATTCTACCATAATTATAAATATGAATAATATAACTAGTTGCTTTGGTCCATTTAGATAACTATGTCAGTTAGGAGGACATGCTTCCAAAGCATGCCCCCACTATATATAGATAAATCTAAAAATTGATATAAGTACCAATGTTGAGAACATGTTTTTAAAGTATACCCCTACTATAATTTGGATATTTTGAATACTGAATAGGTGTGTATAACATGCTTATGAATCATGCCCTGACTAAATTTGAGAACTAGTATAATTACCATATCGAATGAATATGGAGAACATGCTTTGAAATCATGACCCCACTAGATCTAGAAACTATGAATGTGTGGAATCAATGGCCATATGACATGCCCCCACTAAATATAAAAACTAATATAAGTACCATATATAAAATCAGTGTGGATAACATACTTCTAAATCATGCCCCCACTATAAACTAGAAACTATGCCAAGTGTGGAGAACATGTCTATGACATGACCCCCACTAATATTCCCCCTCTTTGAAGTGAAGGAAAGATAGGAATTTTTAGTTAACTCACTTAAAAAGGATAAGACAATTTCATAATTTGTAAATGTAACTATGTAGCATATAGAAGGAAACGTGTTTAGGTAAATGTATTATTAAAATTCATAGAACCAATGTGATCACATGTATGCTTAAGATGCAAGATAGATATCATGAAAACATCTATATAGTAACAATACAAGTTCAACAAGAAAAAAGGGACACACACAAGATCACTCAAAAGTGATTCAAAAGGCAACGGTCCAAGGAGACCTCAAAGAAAGGGGCATATTCAAAAGTCACATAATCAAAGGGACATGACTTATATAAATGTCCATAAAAGAAATAATGACATATTAAAATGTACATACAACAAATAATTGCAGATGCCAATGTCAATGAAAGTAGAGATAAGCATGAGGACCATAAGCAAATGAGCATTTTTCTATTCTCAAAAAAGAATACAAGACACTAAAATAAGTGAATAAATTAAAGCATAAGCAACCATCAGAAACATGTCATAGTATCCCATTGATAAAATATGTTAGGAAAAAAATCAACTATATGGCATATCAAGTACCCTATGTAAGATATAACCATGGATAATAGGCATGTGCAAGCTAACATAATATATTTATGAAAGTGCATAATGTTCACTGAGATTTTTAAAGGCTTTATTTTAAGTGTAGCAAGGTAGTATACAACTTTTGATAGCTTTTCTATAACTGTAAATGGGTCCAACCAATTTGGTTAGAAATTTCTTTTTTTGTATTGGTATTATTTTGATTTTCTTTTCGTACTGGGTCACCAACATTAAATACAGATGGCTAAACCTTTTTTTTATATACTCATTTTACATGATCCTGACAAACACATAGGTGCTCAATATCCTATGTGTATTTTTCACTCAATTATTCTAACTGATGCAATCTCTTTTCACAGTATTCATTATCTTTGATGATGTCTTTTCCATAAACACTATGTTTTATTAATTTTAGGAAGCTAGGTTATAGTTCCTAGACAATAAAGAGGTTTGGAGTATGAGGAAAATTACAATCAAATGTCTTAAAATAGAAGTTTACATCAATTTTATCAAATTAGTTTGCATAAAGGAGAAAAGTACTTATCTTAAAAAAATAGGATGATTCAGATGATTTAGAGTCTGAAAAATTGTACATGAGACTGGGGCACTATCTAGAATCTAAATCTATCTTTCATTCTATGAGAGGATAGGAACACTAGAAATGGGACACCCTAGTGTCTGGTGTCATAGTCTTACCCCAATGCTATTGTCCTGAAGATATAAATTTTTGGGGTTTTGTTAATCAAGTCTATGTGACCCTATTTGTGAAATATCAAGGTTTGAAAATGTGTGGAGTTTTTCGTAGGTCCTTTTTAGTATTAAAAAAAATCATGTATTCACCTATTCACATACAAATAATAAATGCATTAAAGGCAAAATGGGGAAAATTTGGGTTAAGGGAAGAATGATTGCTCTATCAAGAACCCATACTATTTTTATTACTGCCTACATGAGCCCTCAATCTATGGTCTCAGATTCGATGTAGTTCTACCTTAGGTAACATACAAAATCAACATGCACTATAGATGAAAGAATTAATTTAACTTAGCCCCCTCCTTGATCAAGCATGCAAGTCTATTTGTGATGTAAAATGTTTAACTATAATATTGAGTGGTTTTTAATTAATTATTGTGCCAAAGTAGTAATCACTAGATATAAAATGCCTTATGTAGTCTTTTATATAGGAGACTCATTATTTCAAATTTGGGAGTTTTATTTATATTCGGTCAACATTGGAAAACTTAAGAATGAAGGGAAAAAGGGGTAAGACCCATCCAATGGATGAAACTGATATTTTAGACTCAAATTATCTTTAGATAATAGTGCTAAAAACTAGAAATCCTGGGTTTTAGCTTTGTATTCCAATCCCAGTGCTCTTATCCTATAGTTTAGGGACCAAGTGGGTAGAATGAGCATGGGAAACCTGACCTAGCTAAGGTGGAATGACCATTTGAAAGGCTCAAGGTAACTAGAAATGGATAAAATGTGACTCAAGCTTAGAACTAGACCCAAATGGATAAAATGAAAGACATGGCCAAAAGTGAACAAAGATCATATTTTCTAGTCAGAGTCTCCTATGAAAGGACTATGAAAAGACATTATTTGTGTGGTTGCTTGACCAATTTAAGGTGTATACAATTTCCCCCTCGTAATATAGTGACATAATGAAATGAAGTACTAGAGTAAAAGAAAGAAATAAAGTACTAGAGTAAAGGGTCCAAATTTCTAAGTTCTCTATCCACTTCCCCAGCTAGAAATTTGGACCCTTTAATCCAGATTCAGTACTCAAGTAAAAGAAAGAAATAAGGTCTAAATAAGTGTGCTGAAAAAGGGTCCAAATTTCTAGCCAAGGAAGTGGATAAAGAACTTAATATTGCCTAGAGAGAGAGTGAATATCTAAAATAGATACCCCCTGTATTGAATCTAAATAGTGCCTAGAGAAAGAATGAATCCCTAAAATAGATGCCCCTGTACTGAATTTGGATAGTGCTTGGAGAATGAAGGAATCTCTAAAATGAATTCCCCATGTACTGAATCTTAATGAAAATTGTGAAATGCTTGGATGCCCAAAATTAATGTCTACCCTCTATCTCAGATAAGCTCATGTAATCTAGAATGTGTGTATAGAATATGTATGCTATGAAGAGAAATATCTATCATGCCCCCACTCTGAATAATATGAACTAAAAATGAGAAGTGCTCAAGGGTCCAAAACCATTGTTTTCCCTATGTCTCCCATAAACTCCTAGATCTGAGTAATGCTATGGACCAAATATTGTAGATGATTATACGATCCAACCTAGTAATAACCTAGGTATGCCTAGATGTAATCTAAAAACTTTGATAAATGTGTAAGAATAAAATGACATGTCTTGCCATTCTAATGTATATAATCTTGGATTATGAAGAACATGAACATTTGTGTCATTCCCCTAAATATGGTATATGAGTGATGTATCTATATAGTTTGTTAATCTATATAACCACATGTGAAATGAGATATCATGTCATGTCCCATGTGTAAAAATTGGAGATCAAAATAATGTGCTCTACACTATGCCTATAATCTGATATCTAGTCTATACCTATGTCATCCTATATGAAGCTATATGTATGAGATGTGTAGTAGTGTATATACCCCCAAATCTAGTAGCTGAGTTTGAGTTTGTATCAAAGTAACTATGAGTCTATATAATTTAAACCACTGTATCTGAATAGTTTATGTATCTATAAACTGATAATATATCCCTCTAGATGTTTGAGTGACCCACATAAATTGAATCAATGTATAATCTTGACTAATCTATACTAAGTAATGATGATAATATGGATTTTGGAGGAGTAAAAACTATGTTGAGTGACCATGCAGTCTAAATAACTTTATGTTTTGACAAATCTAAGATGAATTTGATAATTTGATTGTTGAAAGTGTAATAATCAAGGTGTATTTATGTATAGGAGTGGATAGGGATACTAGGTAATTTGTAGAGATAGTAGGAATGATGCCCCCTTTTGGAAAGAGGGATGAAATCTGTGATAGAGGAGGTTGAGCCAAAAGTGATGACTACTGGCATATGAATGATAACTAGGTTGGCATGTAGTGAATAGATCAAAATTCTTTTGTTTGATTGGTGAGATTTGAATTACTAAGATTGAAATGTGTTCTTGATTGGTTAGGACCAAAGCTTATGTGTGAGTATAGTAGAGTTAGAAACATTTGTGTTGTGATATAAAAATGAGGTGGTAGTATATCAAATGGATTAAAAATTTGATTTATTTGGTTGGGTTATTTAAATAACTTTTTGATTGGAAGGTACCAATTTATATGTCAAGGTACAAAAGATGTATAAGGATGTGTGTATACAATAGTAGGTAAATGATGTAGTGAGAAAGCAAGACATGCGTGATGTTGATGTTATCGTTGTCATGATTCTATTAAACAAAATGGTTTGTAAAATTGAACTATGGGGTTCTAGTTATGGGCAAAATGGTGTTTTGATTTTGAATAAAAAAGTTGGTTGATATAGGAATTTTGATTGACTTTGGGTTCATTTATGCATTGACTAGTTTGAGATATTGGACCTATCGAGTGAGAAAATAACTAGGAGATGAGCACCTTTTGTGACCCATTTTGAGCAGTTAGAAACCTAGATTTAGGCTGATAAAGACATTACCCTGATGAGTAATAAGAGTACCTAGTTGTTTCTTATTTCAAATCTTGTATTTAGTGTTTTTAGGCTATTTTAAGTAGTCTAGGAAATGTTTTATTGGTTCTAGCACTCCTGTCATGGAGGCGACACTCCTATCTAGGATGAAGCATTGTTGTCCAAGTTCCAGAACTATTGTCCAGTGCTAATATCCTTCTATAGTGTTATTATCCACTAGGGATTTTTTTTATGTTTCTAAGTTATTTCATGTTTTTGTGTGGCTTGTCTATTTTTCCTAGAATGATTGACTGATATATATATATATATATATATATATATATATATATATATATATATATATATATATATATATATATATATATATATATATGTTATTTTATGATGTTTTTAGGGTAAGGTGTGGATGAGAGAGTTCCATAGAGGCCAAGTGATGGAGAAATTAAGGATATTACCCTTGTTAGTTGATGAGAGAGCCATGATAAATAAATTAGGATTGGGTCATGTATGTGACCTAGGTACTATGTAGTGGGACATGTATTTGATCACTACCTTATGTGAGAGGTGAAATGTAGACACTTGTATATTTTGGCTTCCTATAAGAGAGATCAATGTGACCCTAGAAGATGTGTATCATATTTTGAATTTACTGGATAGTAGGTGATGTCAGGAATCCAGAACAATAAACAGCTCTGATTCCACTATCAGGATTAGGAAACACAATTGATTACCATGTACAAGCAAATAGATGCAGAATTTAACTAGAAGTAACAAGTAACTAGAAATCAAAAATAACACAGAATATGAGAGTTAATACCCAATTGTATTAATACTCTTTCAAAAGGAAATACAACAAATAAGATGCCACAGTCTTCTTCCTTACACACCTCTAGGGTTCCCACACCTCTAGGGAAAAGATAGTAAATCTCTTCAAAAGCTCACTCTCTCAATTACGGTCCCAACAACAACTCAAGCACAGAGTTGTTGTTCACCTCCAACCATTCAGTATCACTACTGCCAGTACCACCAGTCAATATCACCACTGCCAGTACACAAGTACTCCACGTACTCCATGATCGAGTACATGCTGTACTCCAAGTACACAATGTACTCCAAGTAGATCTCCCCTAATCTTGCTCCTTGATGTGTTTCTATCACCTCTGATCTTGCTACCCCATAGATCTACCTTTGACCATGCACACACACACCCCTGCAGATCAACCGATCTTACATACTCAGATAGAACCCTTGTTCTTGCCTCACCAAGTCCTTATGATTCTACCATACCAGCACCCCTATGGATCTCTACTAAATCTTGTTGTCCCATAGATCTAAATGATCATACACACCTGGTATTGTGGCACTAGGAGGAACACACCTTGCTCTCTTCAACCTGAAGGAGCTAACCTTGCTCTTACTCAACTAACACACTTTACAATACAGCCCATGAGTCTATTATATAGATCTCATGCAAACAATAATTAGACATCTAATTATAATAAATTTACTTATAACCACATAAAACTTAAACTCGTGTGTGTGTATGTGTGTGTGTGTGTGTGTGTGTGTGTGTGTGTGTGTGTGTGTGTGTGTGTGTGTGTTTATCTCTATGTGTGTGTACATATATATATATATATATATATATATATATATATATATATATATATATATATATATATATATATATATATATATATATATATATATATATATATATAGAGAGAGAGAGAGAGAGAGAGAGAGAGAGAATAAAGTGCACATATATAACATTAGACCAGTCAAACCAGTACCTAAGGAGCTTAGGGAGATGCTGGGTGATATGGAGGAAGGTCCAAGTTCACTCTATGTAGCATTGGGTATTTTTTCTTAAATTGCACACACACACACACACACACACACACACTCCAGATAGTTATATCTGTTTGTTCTAGATTGAATAGGGTTTCCAATAAAAATAATCATGGTTGTGCATACATCAATCATAAAAATATCATTCCATATCCATTTCAAATTTTATTACACTTAGAATTATAAATATAGTACCAATCATTTAAGAATTTCCTTAGAATAAGATTTCACTTCTTTTCTTTCTTTCTCTGATTTTCTCTCAAAATTTGCCTACCTATTCTTTCTCCTTTATTTTTTTTTCAATCTTTTTACTACTTTCTTTTATTGATATCCTTTAAATAATAATTTTACCTTTGTTGTCAACCACTTCATCCATATTAATTACGCCTCAATCATTTTCTTTGACTAATAGCTTAATCTACATTTGCATGATCAACATGAGAACCAAATTTGCTCAAAATCATGAAATTATAAATTCAACTTAAAGACATGAGATTTTAAAGGATTAATCAATTCTAATTAATGTTAAACATAACCTTTCCTGCCAAACTATTGTTATTAAAGGATGAAATCATGTATAGACTAGTTAAGTATGCCATTTATTTGACTAGACTAATGTTAACCAATATTTTATGAGTTATTTAAAAATAGATTTATTATTTAAACATTGCAATATTTAATTATGATAGTCCACATAGGAAAGTTAGCATTTAATTTAGAAAAATTACTATATTTATTAATTTAAATGAGGATTGCCTAAGACATTAACAATTTTGACCAACTATATAATATATTAAATGTTAGCATAATAATAATTGCCAAACATATATTTCAGATATTATAATGTTATACCTATGAATTATTTGTCAAATTTCCATAGACATTACTTCATTGACTTAACTATCTTTAAAAAGATGCAATAAACAATACAAATTTCTAGTTAACTTAGTAATAACGTCACATGAACACAATAGAAAGTAATAATCATTCAAAATTAAATTTAAACTATGCATATACTGAAATATGATCATTGCATAAATATTCAAGTACTCAAAACTATACAACTAGCTAACCAAATCAAACAAAAAGAGTTAAAAGTTATTCTACTATGGTGTGTGAGTTTGGATCAGTAACAGTTCTTTAGACATCTCCCAATCATCCCATCTACTCTATCCTCTCTGATTATGCTCTCCCTCATCATGATCTAAGGGCAGGATTAATCATGCATCTACCTCACAACAAGTAGGTAGTTAGTTTGAGTCATCATATATAATAATCAATGATGCAAAACTAAAAAATATACATCCATAATGTATAGAATAAGAAAGTATAACTATTATATCATATTAATTAAATAGAATATTACTGTCTCATAACAATATATATCATTAATTTCAAATCAAAATACTAATAATCAACTGATAACCATATAAATCCATGGATTCTAAGGTTATAAAACATAGGGTGAAATCGAGATGTAGCATTTGTTGATGATTAAAATTGCGTTGTTTCTAACACCAACAATGGGATGTTTCAAGAATGTGGGACTTGCAACCTGAAACAACCTCCAAATTTTAAAGACATTGGCTCTTCTTTATATCAACTATATAATGGGAAAAGGGATAGGAATTAAATAGAAACACAAGTGCAACCAAAGAAAACTCTAACTATGGCGATGCACCTTAATTTAATTCGACCATTAATCATAGTGAAGCTATATGTAAGAATCAATTACATTAAATAGAAAACAAGGAATGATTAATGTAAAAGATGAAAAACAATAGAAACAAAGGCTCACAACTTAGACTAATTTTGCAGTGACACAAAAAAATATCAACAAAGGCACATAACTCAATTTTATTATTAATTCTCTAGTCACATAAAAGGCACAATTACATAAACTTTCTAACTCAAGAAAATAGAAAAAAGGCAAATTATATTCCCGGTCACAGCTAAAAAGGTCTAAAAATTCTTGACAATAATCTCTTATATAAAATTCTCTCTATCTTTTGATCCTTCTAGTGATCTCTGCACCCCTATTTATAGCATTGGATTAGCTCTAGATTGTCTGCATGTTCCCAATCTATGGCGTAACTGAACTCTAACTGAACTGGAAGTGTCTAACATAGGATATTTCTTAGATCTGAAATGCTCTGTCTTCTTGCAAGTTCGTTGGCTGAAATAGATACCTAGGACACTTCCCACTTTCAAACAAGAGAGGACACTTGGCCGATTCCTTTACTCTACTTGAAAACCTTCTTATTATTTAGGAGGCACTAAAAAATGACACTTGGCATGTTTCATAGCCTTACCGAAGGCACACGGCACTTTCCACATTACTAATACTCTTTAATATGTCTTCGCATTAGGGTGCTCCATCTTTGACATCTGTCACCATCCGCTTCTTTGAAATTTAACAATTCATGGAGAATGGGACCAACAACACTTCTCGCCCGAGCAACTTCAAGAAGGGAATAGGGACAGGTAGTGCTTTCCATGCATCCTTGACAAGGGACACGTGGTGATCTCTAATGCTTTTAGCTACCTTTTGAGAATCCTATTTGAAGATGACACATGTCAGTCTCTGCATTGCTCTGTCTATACTATAGAAACAATCGGGCCTTATTTCATATATACATAGATGGTGACACTTGGCAACTTCTGCTTGCCTTAAAAACAAAACCCGAGACCCACCACAGTCTTTACTTATCAATGAATCAAAGTGAAGATATTTTGGATGTTGAGATGTGGCAGCTTCTACTTTCTTTAGCTAGGGATACATGCATCTTCCATTGCTTTTTAGAAAAGCATATTGAAACCTTCCGTAGTTGCCACTTGGTGCCTTCCGCTTGATTCTGAGAAAAGATTATTGAAAGAAGCCTTTAAAACTCAAAGGAAATTTGAAATGTGGATGCCAACATGAAACATGAATGCTGACACTTGGCAGTTTCCATTGAATTACTATGAGACACATGGCACATTCTGAGCAACTTTACAAAAATTATAAAATGTGTCTCGACTGTTGACACTTGGTAGTTTCCGCTTGATCTTGATACTTAGACAAAATTATGCAAAAAGAAATTTGAGCCTACACTCTAAGTCAAGAAACTTCACCGTCTCGAACCAAAGCACATAGGGACAAAACTTGGAGTGCATAACTGAACTCAAAAAATGTAGAGTTATTTACTCTACCATTCTTGGCTACCCTTAGGACTTTTGAGCCTACTCAAAAAGAAAAATCCACAATCTCTTGCATGATCGAATGTAACAAAAATCACAACTTCAGTAAAGTTGTTTGATAAATAGACCACTCATCATCAGATAATCCCTGCTTATTTTACAATTTGTTGAAGGCTAAATCAAGGTTGATGATATCCTTTTGTGATTTTTTTTGCAAAATATGGACTATATCCTTCAATTTAAATTCTAGCTGGAAAAAGGGAATCAAAACAGCTTCTACTTCAGGTAGTGAGGAATCATCCCCTAAACCCTAAAAAACTACCTGATCATTCTACCTAGCTAATAACAATGGTTTAATTTCATAAATCAGTAACACAGTGTTGTCATCAAGAAAAGGGGAAGGAAGACCTAATTACACTAGGTCTTAAATGTGTTGTTTCATTTTGTTGATTCCTTATTTCATCACATCTAAAAGCTCTTTATAATTGATTGCTATAGAGTTGCAATTGAGAACCTCCTTCACTCATTTACCAGTGACCATTCTATCATTAATCCCTACTACTGACAATGTTCCATCAGTTACATCATATAGCTTTTGCAGTAGTGTTTTAGAGTCTAACACTCTCTCAGAGACAATAGACAGAGCGTCTTCTACTGATGTCTCCACCTTTTTGTACAATTTTTGTGCATTTAGAAGAAAGGTTAGAGAAGGTCTGAGCTGAATAATCTCCTAAGAGATTCTTTTCCATATTGATTCATAAAGCTCCTTCACTAGATTTAACATCCCTACATTCTTTGGCCTATTGGCCAGCTCAAGTGTCAATTATTATTCCTTTTGTCGCTTAGCTTGAAGTTCGGCCCATATAGCCATGATATTATTCTACTCATTCAGTAGCTTCTATTGAAGTTGAGTAACCAGTAGCAGGCTTTCCTCACATTTTTCTTGAAATGCTACCTTTTCTTGACTTAAGGTTGTCACTGCATCCTTTACCTACATCAGCCCTATTTTCAAAGAATCATTTTTGGCCTGGATACCCTAGTGAGTCTGAAGAGAAATAGTATCTCACAACTATTTATTAAGACTCTATATTTCAATATTCTTAGTATTGATCTTTGTGGTCAAAGTAATACAGTTTACCTTCTCTTTAGCTAGATCAACCTCCATCTTCTGTAGCTTCCTTGATATTTTCAAGTAATCTTCAGCTACTATAGAAGTGGATTCATTTAGCAGCTCAACCCTATCTTGTGGTCTAAAAAGGGACATGTCTTTGGCCACTTCATTCATTCTATAATCTTTTGGCTGCATCTTCTCATTTGTCTTGACTATATTCGATGACAAATGGGTCACCATCAGTTGTTACTGGATTGGGTCAAATTGTGACCTCAAATTTGGTGTAGCCAAGGCTTTATTATATTTGATCCTCTTTTTCTCCCTTCAGGCTTCCCTTGCCATCCTAACAGCATCTGCTTGAGTTTGGAAGGTAGAAGGAGAGGCAATGTGCCCACCTGCAAAAGGATAACCTTGTGGCAAGTCATATGGAATAGCCAAATGTTGGCTAGGGGAAATTTGAGGAGGTACTTTCTTGGGTACAGAGGGAGAAAAATGAGGCAATGATATGGCTTGAGTAGGGACAGATAGGGCAAAATGAGAAATGGGCACAGTAGAGGTGGCAGGGGATATCATTTGTCCAGATGGAATCATTACCCCTATAGGAGAAGAGAGAGATTGAGAAGAAGAAGGAGAAACAATACTTACCTAAGGAGCCACCGAGGTAATCTATAGTTGGTATTGTGAGGGTTATACCCTCTCCTCTGAATCAAGTTGAAACCTTAGCCTTTTATGTTTGCTTGGTGTTTCTCCTTCTGGTTGTGCTTCTTTTTCTTCAACATTTACCACTACTGTTAGTGGTACTTGTGTAAAACTGGGAACACCAATGATTAACATTGATGGAGAGGCTTTCGATGATGAATATACCACACTTTTTTTTTCAATGGTACTAAGAGATTGAATCCAAACAATTACATCGACTGTAGTTGAGGTTTGCCCTATACTATGCAATGTTTGGTTGGATTCTGCTCTGGCTTTTAGCTCTCCACCATGTGTCTGCAAATTGCTTGTATTAGGGATAGACATAGGAGATAGATGACATTCATCTTAGAGTTCCTCCCATTTCTCATTTGAATCCACATTTCCAAAAGAGTGGGTTGTCTCACAAATCTCTTGCCTATGTTTCCAATAGGCTTCTAATTTTTCAGCATTTCAGTCTTTATTCTTTAATGCTCTTCTTAAACCAGAAGTCATTCTAATTTTAGGATCAAAATCCATTTGCTTAACATAAAAAATTTCCCATGGTCTATTTTTTTGAAGGGGAAATTCCATCAATTCAACATAAGACTCAAGAATATCTTCCTTAGGATTTTTCCTATTTTCCCAAAAGGGGCAGCCCTCATGTGCAATTATAGTAGCAACTCTATTAGTCCTGATCCATGAAGCTATGAAACCATTTAGGTCATATACCTATTTATCTTCAATTAGAAGGAAACCTAGGAAGGTTATCCTTCTAAGTAACACAATCTTAACATCTCTGGCCTTTAGTGCCATGTTGTTTGTCATCCATGGGACATCATACATTTTCCTCTTCTTCTTCCCAGAGCCATATTCATTATCTACCATAGACACCTAGCTGGTGACCTCTAAGAATGCTAACCTAAGGGTCAAAATCTTAAGTAGTAACATTGGTTCCCCACTAGAACCATGAACTCTAATAATAGTATGATGGGATCTAAAAAATAAATCACAAGGGATAGGGCAATTGGTCATAAGATTTGATACACTTGGAAACCATCCTTTTATAACTGGTTCTAGATTTAGATGAAAAAAAGTAGGGGTAACAAAAATTTCTCAGAATTTGTATGGGTTGCTAGTTTTGGATAAAATATGTGTCCATGCAGACACAGGAGTGGTCCTACGTAGACTAAAACTTGGGTCATACATGTTTAGATGCATGTGTTGGATAAATATACTAGAATTTTGGTACAACATAAGGTGAAATAGATAAGAGGAATACCTGAAAATCCCTTTAGATCTAAACCAGGCAAGTTGTTCCACCATTGAATATGCAATCTACTCAGAGACATCAAGCTGATACTCTTGAGTCTTGTCAACAGTTTTCAATATGAAGAGGATAGCCATTTGTTCTTCATAAATGGTTATATCATCTTTCATTTCGAAAATGAAAGCCATCATGGAAAGTGCATCTTGACTAGCTTGTGCAAATTGTGTTCTTGTTGCAGGCAGTGTCGGCATAGTAGTATCATCACCTAATTGTAGTTCTGATTTCAAAAACCTCAATTAAGTATTGATGTTTGCCCATGTTTTTTGCATCTTGGATATGGTGGGAAATGTGGCTGTCTTATCATGATTCAGGGTTAGCATTTCTCTATTAGCCTTTGGTGTAATTTGCACTGTGAATGGACCCTATTGTATAGTATTTGAAGCCACGTGAAACAATCTGGCGCATATATCAACCAATTTAGGGCATGGATGTACACTTGGGACAATGAATTCTATAATTTAGGAAGTCCATATCCTCATTGCGAATGTCTCATATTGTCGTACCTTGGCCCTCTGAAGACACCTTTGATGTGCCCCTTCTTTGAGAGTTTTGCTACTAGTTCTTTAAATAATTGGGTCCATGATTCCATTTGCATAATATTTTACCTTTGCTGGGTCATTTGATTCACCAACTTCAGTGACTTTAGTCTGCAGATAGGTCTTTAATGGTTGTGCAGGGGCTGAAGCATAAGATTTGTTTGTAAGAAACTTGTTAATGGATTCATAAATCTCAGCTCCTTATTTTGAAGACTATGCTCCCTCCATATCTATATCTATTCTTAAAAAATAGTGAACTATGGTAACAGGTATGAAGCTTTTGCAATAAGGAAGCACTTTCACTTAAACAGGTTTGTTATGAGCTAAAAATGCAAGTAGAAGGGGTTTTCTAGCAGATGCAAAATTGAGACATTGTATGCTTTAAATCTTGCTATGAAGTATTTATTGACCCATCAAGTCTAAAAATGGCATTAAACTGAGATAACCGTTAGCAAATCTTACTAAATCTTCATGGGACAACGAGTTAGACACATCATGAAGGTGGCTGCACAAGGTACCTTAGGGAGTTTAAAGATTTGGGAGATATTTAATGTGTCGAGAGTTTTGAATTTTTTAAAAGGCTCTGAGCTACAGCTACATGTTTAAAGAACACATATTTAAAATAAAGAGTGAGAAAGAAAAATGGAAAAACAAAGCAACAAGGAAAGGGAAACTATCTACTATAATACATTAACTAGATATCTTTGCTCCTCTCCTAGATCAAGAGAATAATTTCTGAAGTTTCTTTCATGGAGAAATGACTTATGTTGCCAGATAGGTGGCTGAATGTGATGAAACTCTAGTGTTTTGATCTTCTTGCATGCTAGTTTGATTGGCCTATATTAGAGTGAATTAGAGTCAAACATGCTTCCAATATATACATACTCTTTTTGTTCTTGAAAGCTTGTCGAATGCTGGTTCTTTGTATTAGAGTGTCTCATCAAGAAATCAATGGCTATTTTCTCATTACCATAAGCCCTTTGATATACATTATTTATTTGCTTTTCTCCTTTTGCCTCAAACTCAGGTTCTATTGCATGATCAACTTTAGGGACTCTAAAAATATCATCTTGAAATTAACCAACCTCTTGACAGGATAAGTCTGAAATCTTGTAGTAATTTTGCATATTTATTTGAGTCTCTATGTTGTCTTGTTCATCCGCAACTAGCTCACAACCTCTTTGAAGAATAGTATAACCTACCCCAATGACTTCAAACAAGTCATTCAAATCATGATTAAGGAAGTATTCATGCTCCTCCATATTGTCTTGCAAATTGTGAAGAAAGTCAAAAATTATCTCTTCCTCATCAGAGATTAAGGCATAAGCTTGTGACTTCCAACTCAGAATCTGGAATTCATGTTGAGAGACTTGAGGATTGATAGAAGGGGTATCATTGGGTATTTATTCACTCAAAACATTTGGGATTTCATGATCTTCATTAAATATGACATAAGTGCCTAGACCAGTAGAGTCATAATTTCCATATGGATCATTTTGCATTATAGCAAACAAATGATCATTTTCCTCTTCTTGATCATGTTCAATCTAGTCACCTAACTCCTCAACAAAAACCCTTCCTTCCTTATTTAACATAGCATGATCTAAATCTAGTTTTGAAGTTGGTTCATTGGTGATATGATCTTTAGATAGTGGTTCAAATAAAATTTTCATCTTTGAGCCATATTTGGTTCTTAGGATGAGGTGAGACCAATCAAGGGACATATATCCTCCTATCTTGGCTATAAAGTCTCTAGATAAATTTAGGCCAAAAATAGGAGGTATATCTATGACTACTACATCTTGATTGACAATTATATTGGGACAAGTATATAATTTCAATAGGAGGTGTTTAATTCTCCCTATTATTTGTACTGCTTTGCCATCTAGCTGCATGACTCCTTTAGTGATTGGCTCATACTTTATTTTTAAAGCATCATCTATTTTCTTAGGCATTACTATAGTACTAGCCCCTGAATCTATCATTTCATTATGCAATAGTTTCATGCCAACTATCAAAGTCAAATAAAATGGTTTTAGTTTGGAATTGCTTACCTCTGGTGCATTGTTCACTAGGGCTGTTGTCTGTAGATGAATAGTGTCTTTGAGCTTTTCTTTTTCAGTAGGTCCTCCTCTGATCCAAGTATGTTTGGTTACTACTTGGCCTTGTAGAGATTCTTGTAATAATGTCTTTTCTTTTAAATTGGTTAATATGTCCCATATTGATACTTGTGTTGGAGTCCTCTTCAGCTCTTCCACCACATTCATTTGTCCTAATGCTTGGGTTCTTGGAAAATAAGGGTACCTCACTTTTTCTTTAAATTGTCTAGGAATCACTTGATTTTGCATTGGCTGAGGTACTTCTTATCCAATAGCTATGTTTCAATGACTTGAAATGGAGGACTCTCCATAACTTCATTATTTACAACTTTAGGATGTTCCATCATTCTTCTCTTTGATTTGGTACAGTAGTCTGATTACACCGCTAGTTTCTTGGAAGTAAAAGCTTCATTCAAGAATACTAATTATTCATCTTCAACCCATGACAAAAAGGCATGTTCAAGGGGTATTTCTTCTTGTTGTTGTAAAGGCATCCCTTGCATTTGAGCCATTAAAACTGAATTTTGCATACCAAAGGATTGGTAGGCTTGAGTATCAGAAGTACTTGCAAACTATCCATCCATTCTTCTTTACTCTACTACATTTTGTTGTAGATTACCCATGGGACAATCTCTGGGTGTATGAGAATTATTAAAAGGAAAACACCAAGCATTGGTACAATCTACGTAATTATTTTTCCCTTGAATAATTTTTCTATGTGGATTAGGTGGAACAATCTGTGAGGGTGTAGGGATTGCAACTAATTGGTTTGTTGGCTAAGGCTTATTTCACCTTTGAGAACCCTGATACTAGTTTGGCTGTGATGGAAATTTATTTCCCTGATAGCCTTAATATTGTGGTCTAGGGTAAATATTTTGTTGTCTCTTTATGTTAATCAACTCATTAGAAAATGTCCTTAAGATATTCTTGATATCATCCATCTCAGATGACTGGGTAAGGACACATTCTTTAGAAGGTGGTTGAGGATATTTATACATAGACACAGGTGGGGCTATCGAATTACGGACTTCTTGAGGTAATGGTAAAGTAATCTCTAGAAACATGGGCATGGGAGGCCTTGAGGGCAACTTTCTAGCATCTATTAAATTATTTTCAGCTCTGACTACATAGTCATAAGCCTCTAGCAGATTCTGATCTCCAAGTGACTAAATCATGACTGATATATCTAAATTTAAATCCTTAAGATAAAACACTATAGCCATACCTGGTAATGGTCTTGTTATAGTAGAAATCCTTTCCCAAGTCTTTTGAAATCTTGAATTAAAGTCAGTCATTGCTTCTTGTGGTGCTCTTTGAATAGTAATCAATTGTTGCAATAGAGAAGATTTATCACCCTTTTCTTTAAATCTTTCAAAGAAAATATCTCCAAGATGATCCCACGTAGATATTATATTTGGAGTCAAGGATCAGTACCATTCTAGAGCCTTCCCTTTAAAAGAAGCTACTAATAATCTTATAGCCACATTCTGTTGTGTGACCACATGTATAACACAAACAACAGATACATCTTGAAGATGTTCTTTAGGTGTTTTGAAATCTTTCCCACTGAATTTAGGTAGAGCTTTTAGGGCATCTAATAGAATAGGGTCCCAAGTAACTGGTGGTATTGGGAGAATCAAAGGACTACCATTGTTCCAACTTGCATAATTTCTTAGGGCTATAGGAGCTCCCATGTTTGCTCTGGTTTTGGTATAAACTGATTGACTCTTCTTCTTGGACTAGTTACCAATGGTGGAAAAAGAATACATGGATTTATATCAGATTGAGATCTGGTTACTGGTTTGTAGCTCTGACTCCTTGTAGCTCTCTTGTTCATATGGTCTTGAAGGAAACTTCAAGATTGTGTTCCATTGATTGTGCCAAAAACTATTGATGATTAAAATTGTGTTGTTTCTAACACCAATAATGGAAAGTTCTAGGAATGTGGGACTTACAACCTGAAACAACCTCTAGATTTTAAAGAAGCTAGCTCTTCTTTATATCAAGTGTATAATGGGAAAAGGGATAGGAATTAAACAGAACATAAGTGCAACTAAAGAAAACTCTAACTATGGCGATGCACCTAAATTTAATTAACCTCTAAGCATAGTGAAGCTATATGTAAGATTCAATTACATTAAAAAGCAAACAAGGCATGATTAATGTAAAAGATGAAAAACAATAGAAACAGAGGCTCACAACTTAGACTAATTTTGCAGTGACACATAAAATATCAACAAAGGCATAGAACTCAGTTTTCTTATTAATTCTCTAGTCACAGAAAAGGCACAAAAACATGCACAATTACATAAACTTTCTAACTCAAGAAAATAGAAAAAAGACAAATGATATTCCTGATCATAACTAAAAAAGTCTAAAAACTCTTGACAATAATCTCTCGTAGAAAATTCTCTCTATCTTCTGATCCTTTTGGTGATCATTGCACCCTTATTTATAGCATTGGATTAGCTCTAGATTGTCTGCACATTCCCAATCTAATGGCCTAACTGAAATCTAACTGAACTGGAACTGTCTAACATAGGATATTGCTTAGATCTGAAACATTCTATCTTCCTACAAGTTCATTGGCTGAAATAGATACCCAAGATGCTTCCCACTTTCAAATGAGAGAGGACACTTGGCTGATTCCTTTACTCTACTTTAAAACCTTCTTGTTATTTAGGAGGCACCAAAAAATGTCACTTGGCATGTTTTACAGCCTTACCGAAGACACGCAACACTTTTTGCATTACTTATACTCTTTACAATGTCTTCACATTAGGGTGCTCCATCTTTGACATTTGTCACCATCTGCTTCTTCAAACTTTAACAATTTATGGAGAATGGAACCCACAACACTTCTCACCCAAGCAACTTCAAGAAGGGAATAGGGACAGGTGGTGCTTTCTATGCATCCTTGACAAGGGACATGTGGTTATCTTTGCTGCTTTTAGCTACATTTTGAGAATACTATTTGAAGATGACACATGTCAGTCTTCGCATTGCTCTGTCTATACTATAGAAACAATTAGGCCTCATTTCATATTTGCACAGACGGTGACACTTGGCAGCTTTTGCTTGCCTCAAAAACAAAACTCAGGACCCACCACAGTCTTTACTTATCAATGAAACAATATGAAGATATTTGAGATGTTGACACATGGCAGCTTTTGCTTTCTTCAACTATGCATACGTGGCATCTTTCATTGCTTTTTAGAAAAGCATATTGAAACCTTCCGTAGTTTCCACTTGGTGCCTTCCGCTTGATTCTAAGAAAAGCTTATTGAAATAAGACTTCAAAATTCAAAAGAAATTTGAAATGCAGATGCCAACATGAAACATAGATGCCAACACTTGGTAGTTTCTACTGAATTACTATGAGACACATGGCACGTTCTGAGAAACTTTACATAAATTATAAAATGTGTCTCGACTGTTGACACTTGGCAATTTTTGCTTGATCCTGATACTTAGACAAAATTAGGCAAAGAAAATTTGTGCCCACACTTTGAGTCAAAAAACTTCACCGCCTTGAACCAAAGTGCACAGGAACAAAACTTGGAGTGCATAACTGATCTCAGAAAATGTAGAGTTTTTTACTCTACAACATTCTCCCCCTAAAACTGGTCATCGCCTTAATGACACTTTTTTAAAGAATAGTTTTAAATATTAAAAGAGTTTAACAAAATTAAAAAACATAGTATCAAATATCAAATCAATCAAATAAATGTGAAATTTACGTAAATAAATCTTCATAATTCTCTCAATTAACTCCATCCCTAGAGTATTGGTCCAACAAGACCCTACTCTATGACAGTTTTCTATTATGTAAACAAAGTTTGTGTCAATTACTCTGATTGGTTTTATCATGACTACCTTACGCACCTAAACTTTAAGATAATCCTATAATATATTGATAAAAATTTCATTGACTTCCCCATAATCACATGAGATCATTATAGAATCCAAAACAAATAACCAAGGAGAGTCCCACAAAATGTTCCATCCCATGTTAACATCTCTCTAACCTATGAAGTGTTTTTCTCAACCCACAAAAAAATATTTAGGGAACCTAGCAAGAATAATGTGTATATGTTAATACTATCACTTCTTTGCATAGATTCAGATAAGTATAACGTGTCAATATTATAACTACTCTACAAAATTCTTGACTAGTATGATGATGAATAAGAATTGAAAATATTAGATTTTCAATTTTTACAAAATTATGGAATACCCATCCATAGTATACATGGATATGGCTATACAACTTAATTTGGCAAGTCTATGTGTCAAATTCAAACTCAATAATAACTAAGTCAATGTGATACTAAGTAGGATACACTCTTTGCACTTAAAACTCACATTCCTAATTCAACACTCCTCCCTCAGGTCTTGATGACCTGATGATCTCCATAATTTTCTTAATGTTTTATGAAACACAAATCTATACTAAAATATGATAGAAAGTAATACTATAAGCTAAATTATTCCAAATGTGCTAACATACATACAAGAAAAATCATACAATCATTTCAAAATTGGATTAAGTTAGTACTAGCTAAAAATAACTACCTTAATCTATAATGTTACATTCATAGTTAATATAAAATATTTAACATAACATAAAAAGACTAAGGATGATATTGTCTTTAGAACCTTATGAAGGAACAAGTTAGATAATGTATCCTTGCTTACATGAATAACACATAACAAGTTAAAAGCTTATCTCAACCCTTTTAGATTATGAAGATGTTATGGACATCTTATACATTACTTTTTCTTGAAAAAAGGTACATATAAAAATCTTCAAAACAAAATACTTCAAAAAGAGAATATTATTAGTCTAAATAAAGGTGTATAATAGCATAATAATTATAATCACTAAAATTAATATAAATTCATGGTTTGAAATTCCTTGAGGTCAAGTTAACAAGTTAGATAAAAAAAAGTGACTATAACAAGTCATAAGTGGAAATTAGAGAACTAACATCTCAAAAAAAAAACACCTACATACCCTCATATGGTAAAAGGAAACATCTCAACCCAAGTTACCAAATCACTATTCAATTACAAACTTGTAATTATAGTATCATAACTTCCTTCAATAACTAGAAGGAAACTACTAACCACAAAGAAGCATCAATCCATCCAAACTTACAACTTATCTAAATAATAAGTGGAAAAAACCATCCTATTAACTCAAAGGAATAAGATCAAAAAAACATTTTAAGAACAAGTTTTCTTTTAAGGAAACACTAAATCAACATCCAATAAATATACATCTTCTTGATATTTGAAAATGATGTAATATGAAAGTGAGAGAATAATCAAATCACTTCTAATATAGTTAAGAGATATGACACTTTTTCTCAAGTCTACATAAACATAAGGGTGTTAATCCATATAAAAAAAATCCTAACACAAAGCAATTCTCAACCATGACATCTACACTCAACTAAAATAAAAATCCCATTCTCAGGATTTTAATAAATAAGACAAAAAAATAAAGTATAACTACCTAAGTGGGGATCACTCCATGCTTTTGAAAATACACTCACAACACAAAACACAAATGGTGAAGGTGATTTGATTACTAAAAAGGATGTAATCACACTCGAGGTACTCAATCTAAAATATAAATAATATGGTAAGAAATTCTTGTTCACAACTCATGAACTATGATATGCACTTACCTAACCCAACACCTTAAATAGCCATCACCAACAAGATACTCGAGAAACCAACCCTTTAACAACTCTAAAGGGGTACAAATTCTCTCAGTGTACACACTCAATGTACCATACACACATTCACATTTATTTTCTCTACTAAATAGAAAGGTACAAAAGTGATAATGCACTCATTAGGTCTTAGATTTCAAGCCATGGCTCTACCATCACATGTTACAACCCCTTAGGTTGTACTTGTAATAATGTAGTAATGTTATTTTTAAATATAATTACTTAACATTCATTCAATCAAAACACAATTATTCTAAATAATTTATCCAATCACATAAATATCAACAACATAGAGTAATAACAATTCTAAATTCTAATATTGAATGAAATATAACATAATAAAATTGTAAATAAAGTAATTACATTAGGACTCAACCACAGCCGGTCCAATAATATAGCAACTATTTTTCAATTATATACAAATAAAATATAACTACATTTACTTTGGGAGTTCATCCTTAATGTAATAAATATATACGAAGCTCTCTAGACGTTGATGCAAACAAACTCATGTATCTCTAATTATCTCTAGTATATTCTTTAGGTAAGTACTAGAGTGGGGAGGGAGGACATCATCCAAGCAAATTGTACTTAGAATAATGTAGTAATTTTATTACTCAACTAGAATAAAACTCGCATTCTTAGGATTTATATAAGTAAGACACAAAAATAAAGCATAACTACCTAAGTGGGGAGCACTCCATGCTTTTTAAAATACACTCACAACAAAAAACACAAATGGTGAAGGTAATTCAATTACTGAAAAATATGTAATCATGCTCGAGGCACTCAATCTAAAATATCAAGAATATGGTAATAAATTCTTGTTCACAACTCATGAACTATGATATGCACTTACCTACCCCAACACCTTAAATAACTATCACCAACGAGGCACCTGAGAAACCAACCCTTTAACAATTCTAAAGGGGTACAAATGCTCTCAATGTACACACTCAATGTACCATATACACATTCACATTTAATTTCTCTACTAAATAGAAAGGTACAAAAATGATAATGCACTCATTAGGTCTTAGAGTTCAAGCCTTGGCTTTGATATCACATGTTATAACCCCTTAGGTTGTACTTATAATAATGTAGTAATTTTATTTTTAAATATAATTACTTAACATTCATTCAATAAAAACACAATTATTCCAAATAATTTATCCAATCACATAAATATCTATAACATAGAACAATAACAGTTCTAAATTCTAATATTGAATGAAATATAACATAATAAAGTTGTAAATAAAGTAATTACATTAGGACTCAACCATGGCTGGTCCAATAATATAGCAAATATTTTTCAAGTATATACAAATAAAATACAAATACATTTACTTTGGGAGTTCATCCTTAATGTAATAAATATATATGAAGCTCTCTAGAGATCAATTCAAATAAACTCATGTATCTCTAATTATCTCTAGTATAGTCTCTAGGTGAGTACTGGAGTGGGGAGGGAGAGCATCATCCAAGCAAATTGTACTTAGAATAATGTAGTAATTTTATTTTTAATTTAATTACTTAACATTCATTCACCAGACCAGAATTATTCTAAATAACTTAGCCAATCACATAAATATTAATAACTTAGAATAATAATAGTTCAAAATTACAATAATGAATGCAATATAACATAATACAATTCCAAGAAAATTAAATACATTAGGAGCCAACCATGGCTGGTCCAATAATACAAGAACTTTTATTCAAATATATATAAATAACATACAATTACATTTTCATTACAAATATAGTCTTAGTATAATAAATAGATACTAAGTTCTTTGGAGCTCGAGTCACAAACCAACTCGTGTATCTATGATAATATCTAGTGTGGTCTCTAGGTAAATACTATAGTGGGGAGGGATAGCATCATCCAAGTGCTTTTCCACACCAACCACATAAAATTATCCCCTACACTAATCCCATCATAGATGGCCCTCCCTTTAGGGATGAGTAGATAAGATGATGTAGGAAACTAGAGTAACAAGCAAGTATCCAAGTAATGTATTGTTTCTAAAATATACACATAGTGTATCATAGAAAACTAGTTATATTATAATATATCATACCAACATGTAAATCATAGACATGAAAGGATAATATCTCATTATACTAAATTTAACCCTCAAGATTCATACAATTTACATCCTACTAGTAATCATATACAACACATGCTAAACATAGGTGTAAGCATAGTATACATTTATTTTATCAGAAGCATAAATAAATATTACATTATAATTTAAATCATAATATAATAATGACTATAGTTTTATACCACCCAGGTAAAAATACACGTTTAACTATACAGTCCAGTTAAAATCATAATTTCCATGCAACTAGACCCTATGATAACCCATGTCATCAGAGTTCAATGTTGTAAGACATAACTAATAATTTTCCACAATTAGTCATACAAATTAGTCTTAAATACATGGAACTATAAGCTTCTATTCAAAAAAATAAATCTAACAAGCAAGTTAATTACACTTTATACCACCCATGTATAACATACATTTAGACTATAATTTATAACTTAATGAAATTATATAACATTGTAATTCATCTCACATAAGCACACTACTCAAATATGAATCATTGGTCATATAATTTCAAGAATTAGATGTTTCTTAAGCCTAAATAATAAGTAAGAAATTACAATTTATACTACCTAAGTATGTCCTCTATGTAAACTGTAACTACTATAACTTGTAGGCACATATTATAATGAATTATCATATGCTATATTGTTCGTACCCTTTCTCCAATTTACACATAATAAGATTCGATCGCTAGCTTCATTACTATAGGTATATATAATAAAAGTCATTTGTGACACAAGTTAGGGTATCTATAAGATTTTCACAATCATTACCTCCATTTACCATTAAAACATAGACTGAATAATACAATTAGTATACTTCTCTAAATAAACTAATATTATGTTATCAACAAAGAAGAAAACAACCTCTAATTCAAACCTACTGAAAGAGGTATCTTGCAAGGTTCCTTATATAACTATAAAATACTCTAGGTGTCTTATTTATATATATTGCCATAGAATTGATTCCATCAACTTAAATTCCACACACCACTTGTATAATGAAAAATAACCTATCATCTTTGTTGGATTATAATCGCTTATTGATATGACCACCATATATATATTATACATTAATTGCGTAATCATAAAAATATATTAGAATCCATAATTATAGATAAGCCATATTAGCTATTATGGATTGAACTCTATCATAAGTCATTGTGACATATATACAATATGTTAATTGAATTAACAATGTTAAAAATAGGTGGATAGCTTAATAAAAAAAAAATTTGTTCGTTGTATTTTATTTTATATTGATATAAAATAATACTTAACTATATTTAATGATCTATTTCACATAACTTGAAGGTGAATAGAATAATGATAACTATCTTCTAGGAAACAAGAGACAATCTACCTCATTTACATTTAACTTATCTATAATAAGTTTCATCCACTTGAGTGGGAATCTATTCATAAATATGACCTACATAATCCTGAATAATCATTAATATACCTAGGATCTTGTCATGAGTTGCTTATGTGATAATGGTTAGGTAAATCTAATAAAAGATGAATTTCAGATCTATATAAGATTATGGTTAGTAATACTCTTAGCACAATTGCATGAGAATCATAATTCTCAATACTCATAATCAAATAAAAACCCCTAATGATAATTTAAAGAGTATAGATCTAAGTAACCCATATTAATCTACATGTCCTTGATAATCATGCTCATTTTCAAAATGCAACTTGTGTTTATAGCGTAGCTTGGGCTGGCTGTGCAACTTGCTTATAATACAATACAAAAATCTGAGGTAAAATAAAGTTTCATCAAACATTAAATCCTATAGTAAAGAGGAAACTTAGTTTCTTCCTACATTTACTATTTCTTACCGAATTGAGTATACAGAGCATTCTAACATTGATTTACAAATTTACTTATTTATATTTTTAAGATATTTAAAATTGAAACTTATTTAAATAATTAAACTTTAAATTTTATAAAAATGAATTAATTGTTAACATAAACAGTTAATAGACATCAATTGACAATCATATTTTATTTATTATAGTTTCACCATTGCCGAAGCCGATGCTAAGTAATAAAACATTTTCTATGCATGACATGCTAACTCACATGTTATTTTCATTCAGGATATCTCAGAATTCAATTATTATGTTAGTGTATTTAATCACAGTGATAGGACAATAATAGTATTATAAAAAGTAAACTATCATTCATAATAATTGTAAATTTTTATGGTTTCCTATCAAAGGATGCTAATGGTATTCCTAAAATTTCCCATTACAATGCCAATAATAGAACAATAAAAGTATGCCACTCAACTTCAATTAAGTTTAATAAAAATCATCCAATGCTAGATAGAGTGAACTTGGAGCTTCCTCCATAACACCCAATAGCTTGCTAAGCTCCTTATGTAGTGGTTAGACTGGTCTAATGCTATATATATGCATTTTATTCTAACTATAGTTGTTGTTGTTGTTGTTGTTGTTGTTGTTGTTGTTGTTGTTGTTGTGTGTGTGTGTGTGTGTGTGTGTGTGTGTGTGTGTGTGTGTGTGAGTGTGTGTACAATTTAATTACATAAAATTATAGAGTGATTTGAGGAAATTTATAGTTCTTACACAGAGTTTTATCAAGGTTGAATGTAATCTTATTGTACTTGGATAGATAATGAATAATATGTGGACTATTCTATTATTTTAGGGAGACATGAGATAATTAAATCATTGGGTTCTAGATTGAATTGGGTTTCCAATAACAATAATCATGGTTGTGCATACACAAATTATTGAAAATATAATTCCACGTCCATTTTCACATTTATTACACTCAGAATTATAAATATGCTATTAACCTTTTGGTAATTTGTTTAGATGAATATTTCATTTATTTTATTGTTTTCATTGAGTCTCTCTTAGAATCCACATACCTCTTATTTCTCCCTTCCTTCCTCTTTCAATCTCTATACTCCTTTAATTGCTTAATATATTTTAAATAATAATATTCCGTTTCTTTTCATCCACTACATGCATGTTAATTATTCTTGAATCATTGGCTTTGACTACTAGCTTAGTCTGCGTATTTATCAGTAGCTTGAAAACTGACTTTGCTCAAACTCATGTAATTCTATGTTTTACTTAAGAACTCAAGATCTCCAAAGATTACTCAATTATAATTAATGTTAAACATAACCTTTCTTACCAAACTATTCCTATTCAAAGTTGAATTCATGCATAAACTAGTTAATTATGCCAATTATTTGACTAAACTAACATCATCCAATACTTTACAAGTTATTTAAAAATAGTTTTATTGTTCAAACATTTCAATATTTCATTAGGGTAGTTAACATAGGAGAGAGAGCATTTAATCTAGAAAATTAGTATATTTATTAATTTAAAATGAGTATTGCCTAAGACATTAACAGTTTTGACCAACTATATAATATATTAAATGTTAGCATTACAATAATTGCCAAACCTATATTTCACATATTATAATGTTATACCTTTGAATTTTTAATCGAATTTATATAGAGATTAGTTCATTACACTAAATATATTTATAAAGATGCAATAAACAATACAAATTTCTAGTTAGCTCAGTAATAATGTCGCATAAACATAATTATCTCACAATAATCATCATTCAAAATTAGCTATAAACTATGCATATACTAAAATATGACCACTGCAAAAATACTAAAGTAATCTGAACCATACAACTAGCTAACTAGATCAAGCAAAAAGAGTTAACAAGTTATTCTCCAGTGGTGTGTGAGTTTGGGTCACTAGCAGTTCTTCCGACATCCCCCGATTGTCTCATCTACTCCATCCTCTTAAATGATTCTCTCCCTCATCATGCTATAAGGGTAGGATCAATCCTACATCCACCTTGTGACAAGTAGGTAATTAGTCTGAGTCATCCTATATAATAACCAATGATGCAAAATTTACATCCATAATGCATAGAATAAGAAAGTACAACTATCATATCATATAAATTTAAACATCATATCAATATCCCATAACAATATATATCATTAAGATAAAATCAAATCACTAATAATCAACTGATAAACATGTAAATCCATAGATTCTAAGGTTATAAAACATAGAGGGGAATTAGGATATAATAATTGGGGTAATGAGTGATGTGATTTGGGCCAAATTGAGCCTTTTGAACCTAATTACTACTGTAAAGGATGTTAATTGGGGTTAAATCAATTTTTTTTAGCATTTTAATCTAGTCTACAATTTAGGGTTTAGGGTTTCTAGGGCTTAGGGTTTATAGATTAGGGTTTAAAGTGTACATCTAGGTATAAGGTATATTGTTTGGGGCTTAGGTTCTAAAGTCCTTAGATTTTATGGATTATTGTTTTAAATTTATGGTATAGGGTTCAATTGTGAAGGTAATTGAGGATAATTTGAGTTTCATGAACCATAACTCCACTAAATGCATTTTGAAAATTTTAGAAGGAATATTCAACAATAACACCTAAGTAATATTACCTTTTTAATATATGAAAACTTATACAAACTTTAATAATTATTTTCTAAATAAACTTTAATATTTTTGTAATTGATTATATTAACTGAAAAGTAATTTCTTAAATCCTACCTTGATAGGCCAAGACTAACAAGAGCCCTGATTTCATATTTTATAATTAAAATTTCAACGGGTATGCATACCCCTAACATATACCTAAGTCTAAATTATAGAATTGTACTTTGATTAAATTAAATCCCATGTTTTTCATTGATTAATAGGCTTCATTAAGTTCAAACAACCACTTCATGATGCCATAATATGTCATGGCCCCTTTATGGTGTTATGATCTTGTCTTGGCTATAGGATTAGAAAACAATTATCCCATGAAATGCTACCATATAATTGAATCTGAGAAGAAATGATTTTTTGACATGTCCCATTTGAAATGAAATATTTTGAGCATGTAAAAACAATCCAATATTTTTAACCCATCGATACTAGGTTGGATTAGAATATCCATGAGTCAATGGTCAAGCACTTTAATTAGATTGAGTCACATTTTCAAAGGCACATTTCCATATGTTATAAACTATATTTTAAAATATAATGCAGTTGTCTATTTTATGAAATCAATTTCAAATTAGTTGATTCATATCTTATGATTTACCTCCTTGTGAATATTATATGTATGGTTATAATTTAAATTAAATAAAAATGGTCATGTTAGTTTTTAATATGCTTTACATATTCTCTAATTTTATCCACCTATTTTATATTTATGTAGAGAAAATTTTAGTGGTAAATTTTCTTTTATTCATGAATATTCTAGTTTTATAAATCTCCATTTGTCTATTTTTTATGGTATTGAAGAGCCTATAATCACCTAAATTTTCTAGATGAAAGTTAATTTTTAGGCTCAGATCACATACTATTTAAACTAAATTCCACTCATATAAATGTTTTTTGCTAGTACCTAAATAGGCAATATGGGTACGTTCACATCACATGCATCTGGTGTCAATGATCTACATCTCATGTGAACCCCCTATAGTTAGTAATATGACATCACACATCAAGATGATCATTTATACATGTATATGATTATTTGTATATGTACATGGTCATCTCTATATGTTGGAAGTCATCTTCAAATGTAAATGAGCATTTTCAATTTACATATGATGATGCTCATCTACATATGTTGATAGTCATTTGCATATGTTGATGACCATCTACATATGACAATGGACATCTACATATGCAAATGGCTATCTACATGTGTAGATGGCCATCAACATATGTATATGACCACCATCATATGTAGATGGCCATTGAAATATGCTGACAATCATTTGTATTTTGATGTGAATCATCTATAACCTAAAATGACATAAAAAAACTAAAAATATGAATATTATTACATATACATAGTCATTTTGAAAAGTTATGCAACATCAAAATAATCATCATAATTTGATTCAGTATGTAAAATTAATGGCCTTGGGTAGTAGGCTAGTTGATAACACACTTGTAGACGACCATATACATGTGCCAATGGCTATCTAGACATACCAATGACCATATGAAAGTGATAATAACCAGTTATTGGCATGTCTAGATGGATGTATGGCTATCATCACTTAGAGCTGGCCATCAACATGTCAAGATGGCTATCGTCACAAGCAAATAGTTGTCTGTAAGTGAACTGTTAACTTTCCAACCTCTTGAGGTTATAACATTTGTATATAGACTAGGATTTCAATGATCATTTTGTGAAATTACATAATGTTTTGATAAAAATACAAATATGTAAAAGTATTTCCATTTATAGGACTCTTTTTTCATAAAATGTTGATTCACCTACTCTATCACTTGATTTGCATGCATAATTAATCACCTTCTATACTGATTCTCCACCATTTTGAAATTGATTCACCTAGAAACCTACAAGGTTTTTTTTTATACGCCACTAAATTTTTCCCTGTATTTGTCTTTAACCATTTTTATAAATTAAGGTTTTGGAGGAATATAATATTCAAGAGAGAAGTAAACCATTCTTCAAGTAGGCTAATTAAATAATTTAGTGTATGATATTTTATTTTAATGTTGAATTAAGAAAATAATAAATATATAAAGTACAAGGATAAATAATATTTTTAGTGTAAGATAATGAAGAATAAACAATACTTATCTTATACAATGATGTGAAAATATAACTAGGATGTGAAGGTGTGGAAATAGATTTTTTGGTATTTAGGAAATAATTTCTAGATTCTATAAATATTATATTTTGCTTCTTAGATACTTTAGATGCCCTATGGAAATTTGCTTTGATGTTATTAACTGAATAATGATGTAAGTAACTTGTACCCTTCTTTATTATATCAAGGTGTGACCAAATGGGTCTTTTGTGTTTTTTGTGGCCTTTTGTATGATGTATCTATATCTTGTGCACATTATGTTTATGATTGTTTATATATTATCACCCTATCTCTCCACCTTATATTAAATTACCTTGAAAAAATTATGTTAGTGGGCTTATGGCATCGAGATAAAGCCAAATCCCCATCTACTAATGAGTGTTACCTACATATCTAATAATCCAAGGAAGGCCTCAAAGCTATTTAGATATCCCCTATATGTCATAATGTTCACACATAAGGGTGCAATATACTATATGACAATGCATGTAGTGATCTATCTTGCAACTTGACAAATGCGGCTCATGGATTATTTTTTGAGTTCTGAAAACTTGTAGTATGACCACTCCTATCCTCGATATGCAAATATCTATGAAGAGGGACAAATAGCTTAGTTATGTAATTAATTAATTTATTTTGAATTTGAGATTTCTTGGTAATTTATAGATGTCCAAATAAATTGGCTTTCAATTGTATTTTTACTCTCTTTTGAAATAAACCTCATGGAAGAGTTAATGACATTCTTATGCTAACCCATACACTTCAAAATATTTAAAAATTTAAATTTTTGTATAATAATGACACTTTTGTTTGAGCATCAATATTTATGTTGATGATACTTACCAACCTTAAACATAACTATCTAGGATGGAGGGAAGTTGTTGAAGCTATGTAGCTAATTTTTAAGGACACACACACACACACACACACACACACACACACACACACACACACACACACACACACACACACACACACACACACACACACACGAGTTTAAGTTTTATGTGGTTATAAGTAAATTTAATAATCAACATAATTAGTATTGCAATAATAAGTAATTATACCCATTGAGGTGGTGAGTGTGAGCCTTTTGGATGAAAGGTCAAACTGAAATACTTATCCTCGAGATAGATTTGTCAAGTGTAGAAGACTAGTTTAACATATAAATTCAAATATAACTACCTACATATATACCTCACATCACTCGCTCTCCTCCTCCCCCATAATACAATAATAGATAAAGATGAAATTTATAGCTTAAAGCAAAGAAAGTGTACCATGGTGTATATAACACACCTTGTGTTTACGTGAGCCCACTTAAACTTGTTGTATGTGAATGACCTAAAATTGAGATCATGTTATAGGTGTAATTAGTGTATATAATCTAAAAATTGAATAATTTCAAAATATGTGAAAGAAAAAGACCAATGAAGGAGTACACCTATGTGTCCATGCAACCATGTTTACCCTCTAGTAGTTTCTCTTGGTAGATATGCTTCCTAGCTAAATCGTTAGAGAGAGGTTTAAAATTAAACTTTGGAGATGTGAAGAGGGGAATTGGAGGGTGACAATTCCCCCAATTTGGTATAAATATGAATTATGCCAATTCCATTGAGATTATATAGTCTCAACCCCATAACTTAATTATACTCAATTTATCCAATTAAAGTAATCTCATTTGAGTTAAAAGATGTAACAATATCAACCTAGAATAATAGTATCATAGTGAATATTACATCAAGGGAAAAATCTCAATTTCACTAATTAAAGAGAGCTAAATATTATAGTAGATAAATTCCAAATGGTGGATCTTGGTAAGGTCAGTGCATATAGATATATGAATAAGTTGAAAGTGTATCTATAATTTGGTGCATGTACACCTTGAATATGTCTCAATTTGAAGCATATATTAAAATGTAATATTTGATCTATAACACCTATATAACATGTATCAAAAAATTGAAAATATTTGTTCCAAATATGTGCCAAATTATCATGTAAATTATGTAAATTAAATAAAATTTTGATTATTTTCTCAAATGTTTGTATGTGAAATAATGTATTTTATGATATTGCCCCAATGATATTCCCCTCCTTTTGAGGTGAGGAGATTTACAAAGTGATAGTCACCTTATCTTAGAATTATAATAAATTATGTCATATATATATGAATCATGTAGTACAAAAAACATTTAATAGTGTCATATATATTAAATAAGCTCATAATATGCTTACATAACAAACCCTAATATGCATGATATGAATCATAGAAATGTATATAAGACAAAAACCTTACAAAAAATCAAGAAAACATGAAAAAAATATAAAATATCATGAAAAGAAGGGTCTTAGATGATTACAATCATCTACATTATTTCCATCCAATGTCCAAATCTTTAGCATAATTTTATTCCTTTTAGCCTTTACTCATATGATCATAATTTATTTGTATACTTGATCTTGTGATATTTTGATTTTTTTAAATCTAAACTCATTGACAATTATAATCTAATAATACTTATTAGTATTCCTTTTACAGGTCTGATCCATTTTTCCTCAATATAGATCTAGAAGTACACCTTCAACTAGAAATTTCCATTCTATTAGTCTCTGTAAACTTTACCTTCTACAAGATTAGTCTCATAAGACCAGGAAGAGCCTTATTTAAAAACATCAATATCTTAACTAATATAATTTGAATATACCTCATTCAATTTAATATCTCTTAGAAACTCTATCGCCTTCATATAAAGTCTGATCCTTTTCTAGCAAACATAAGTTTTTCTACTAGGTCTCTATACTAGACATATACTTCATATGTTTTGTTAAGGGAATCCTTTAGGCATAATATCCTATTTTATATAATTTTTCCTTTATATTATACTTATCACACCATTATCTTAGTCCCTTATTATAACTTCTCAAGTGTCATATAATTTAGAACATTCTTCTAAGGTTTTAGAGCTCCTTTGCACTTGTAAACCCTTATTCTTTCTGTAGATTGTATAGGTCTGTTGTAATACAACCATAGTTATCTAGGCCATTTCAGTTTCAAATACTCAAAAATAGACTCAACTATATTTAAGTATCCCCCTACACCTTCACACAATCTTTCACAACATTTGGAAGAACATAATGGAAATATAATTCTTTTCACCTCTTCAAAATCTTATATGCATACATAGTCTTGAAAACACATTCAACCATATATTTCTATATAATATTAAAAAGGAAATGAAACTTGGTGAATAATTTAAAAAACATTAACATACATTTAAAATTTTAGGTAATTCTATTGGATATTTTAAAAGTTATAGCTTTTTCTTTTTAGTTATTGCCTTTAGGGTTTTAAGTGAACCTGAGAGCCTTTAAAAATATATTTGAAGAGTTATACAAGATTTTAAAACCTCATATCACTTGGAAAATGTCCTAAAAATATTTATGTAATTTTATAAAACATGAAAACCAAACCATATTCCATAAAGTATGTCAAATAATGATAACTTCAAAGACTTTTACACACAAAATTTATGTTCTAGATCCGAGAAGACATAAATGGATAAAATGACTATTTTTTTGACCAGTAAAACAATCATATTGTATTAAATGGATTATATACTATTAAATATTAAATTATAAATGTTTATTTATTCATCATTAATTATAAACATGTTCATGTTTCTTCTTTATCAATCTTGCTACTATATAAAATTCTACATTCCCTTACATATTCAATCTTTTAGATGCTTAAAAACATGCCTTAAATAATTGTCCCTATAGGAAAAGAAATGATACACTTTTAGGAATATATTAAGATATTATTTTATTTATAAATAATTATTTTTATTTATTAATATTTATAATAATACATGAACTATATCAGACCTGACTACAAACCTTAATTTAAAACTTATTTTTAGACCTCTACACCTACTAACTCTTCATCTTTCCTTAATCTATACTCATCCTTGCACATGTGAATGATTTATATTTTTATTCATGATAGGAATGAATCCTATTTTTTATTAATTGATGAATTAATGTAGGTTTCTTGATAAAAAAATAAGACCAAAGCCTTCTTAACCATCTTCTTAACATAACATATACCAATTCTGCCTTCTCAACGCACCATCAACTTACAAAAAAGTGATGAGGTGTTTTCACACTTAGACATGGTAAATAAAAGTACATTTACAATATGATGAAATCCCCTTAGAGCCATTTAAATTATTCTAATAAATTTACAATGGGTCTTAGCCCTTACAATCTTTACAGAACCATTTGTATATTTAAACAAGAGATTTTAGTTAATTAAACATCCTTATATCATTTGAACAAGACTTTCTATGCTACTTAATATCTATTAAACCTTATACAATGTAAAAATGAAGCATGATAATTGCTTATTTATTTTTTACACAACATGACTCTTTGACTCTTTCTACTGAAAGGAACTATAGTTAGAGTAGGGTATTCTTTTCTCCCATATTTATTTATTATGGACTTTTTCCCCTTATAGTTTTCCTACATTCATGGAGAATCTTGTTTATGTGTAAAGGTTGATCGGGTGACTAGGACATAACTCCCTTGATTGGATATTTTGGGTATGGTAGATATTCATGTATTTTTTTGCTTATTGATCATTTTTTGTGGAGTTACTATTCTTGGGGTCTGTTCACCACCTTTTATGGAGGAGTTACTTTCTTACATTCCTATATGTAATTATCTCATTTGAGATATTTTTAGCTTAACAAAAGAATGGTTTTTAGTCCCCTTGATTTTTATCTCTTGTAATATTATCTTTAACTATTTCATTTTACTTTAATAACATTGTGGTGTTCACATGCTTTGCGTCATGTGATTTTGAATTTATGTTCGTGTTATATGGAACTGACATCTCTGATAACTACTATATACAAGATTTACATAATTAGATGGATGCTCTTACATCAAACTTCTAGGATTAAAATTTTCATAAGCTGCTACTCATGAAGTCTTTCATATGCCTTGTTATTACAAAATATTATTAGGTTGCTTTTATTCTTTATTTACTCTCTCATACATATAGGCATGTTTTTTACTTCGACACTTGTATCTCTTCATCCTTAATGTCTTATCCATCAATGATTTACGTAGAAACAAAATTGATTTGTCAAACAAATTAAAACTTATTTTATGCCTTTCAAGCATCTCTGTCCTTATGCATTATTTACATGTTTCCCATGCTACCAACTATCATGATGCGTTGTAAATTGTTCATCTAATTCTACCTCTATGCTATTCATTTATTCAATAAACTTCTTATATGCTTTTGCATTGTCTTCTTTGAGCCAAAATTCTACATCTTTATTACACTCAATGGCTTGAACTTGAATTATTTATGCTATTTTATCTATAGAAACAAATCTCTTGTGTTTGACTTTCATCAGTGACTCAATTATGAAATCAATTTTATTTTTCCTAATACTTGTATGTCTCTTTGACCTCTATTTTTAGCTTCAATAGATATTTGATATTTAAACATAATCTCTGTCTTATTCACTCAATGTCTTTATTATGGAAGTTTGTAATTCCTTTATTTTCCATCCTTCATCTAAGATGATTATTATTTTCATATTCTCTCTCATTTGAGAGAGCATTACCTCATATAAAATTTCTATATATTCCTTAGTGACTTTCCTTCCTATTCTCATATCATACCTTAGAAGATATGATTCATTTTCTTTCTCCACATAAATTGCTTCATGCAATATGATCTCTATCCTCTTGTTATCCTCTTGAGTAAGGATCATCTCCTTTTGTTCTTCAAATGTCAAGGCATTACATTGATCCTCCTTTTCATCACCTTGTCTACGAGCCTATTCTTTGGCTCAAATAAATCATTTCTATGAACATATTGGGATAAGTGTAGGGAATTGGTGTGGGGGAGGGGGTGGGGCAAAAGGGGGTCTTAAGTGGACATGTATTTATTGAAAAACATGAAACCATGACTTATATGGATTATTTGAGATATTTACACTCATAATTTGAAGATGTTATAGGAAGATGAATTGTAGATTATTGGGTCTAGTTTTAAAACTAAACTAGGGAGGAAAAGGGGGTCTTAAGTGGACATGTATTTCCTAAAAAACATGAAATATTCACTTATATGGATTATTTTATATAATTACACACACAATTTGAAGATGTTACAGGAAGATGAATTGTAGAATTTTGAGTCTAGTTTGTAAACTACTATTTTTTTTTAAATGGTTAAGTATAGCTAGGTCAAACATTAGAAAATAAAAGAAGTGGTATTGTATTTTATAAAAATTATACTACGTAGTTGTCCATGGACCCTACCATTTTTTGAGAATTATTTGCTTTTTATTTAAACCCGTTAGTACAAAGTTAGGTAAGATCATCTAGTTTACAACCTATATCATTTTAAAATTAATTAATGAATATTTATTAAAATAATTTCACAAGTCAATATACCTTAAAATATGTTAAAAAATGTATGGCTAAGCATGCACCCTCCCCCCATCCTAGCTACCTCAAATAATGTAAAAAAATCAAAATTTTCTTTTTGTAATGTGTATAGAATTAGTTCAAGTTTGCAACCATATAGTTTTTTTTAGGTTTAGATCAAAAAATCAAAATATACATAAACAATTATGATCATGAATAATCATGGCATATAGCATTAAAAAAAAATACTTTGTCAAGAAATATTCAAACAACAATCTTAAATCAATCATGATATAAGAAAATCGTATATATAGAATGATGAGACTTAGTTTTTGTTGTAGTACTATTTTAAATGAAATATTTGCTAAAATGGATAGTGTTTAGCATTGGTGAAATTGCATTTTTTTTATTTTGGTAGAAAACACACATTTGGTTGTGTGTGTTGCAGGTCCATGCATGATGCTTGGGAATCCAAGCCATTCCTAAGTCTTAAGGTATATGTTTGAAATGGAAAGATAAAGAACCACTTATGTGGTAATAACAAAATGATAATTGAGGACAATATGAGATAGGGTTTAGAGTCTAATCATGCTGATGATTCAAGAAACTTTGAGCTGATTAAACCTAGATTTTTTACCACAATGTGTTTTTAGTCATAGGGTTTATGTTTTAGGATGCATTAGATCTAATCTCAAAGGCAACTTCAACCAATTTAAGCTCTTTGAACCTAGTTATGACTAAAAATGTGATTTTGGGCTCAATTGGCCCTTAGGTCACCACCTATTGAACAAATTAGTAAATTAGGGTAATGAATGGTGTGATTTGGGTCAAATTAAACCGTGTAAACCTAATTTTTATTGTAAAAGATGTTAACTATGGATAAAATATTTGGTTATCAATTTTTAATGTTTAGGGATTATGGTTCAAGATATATACGACATAGGGTTTAGGGTCTGATTGTGAAGGCAATTAAGGAAAATTTGAGTTGATTGAGCCTATTTGTGACCACAATATTTTTTGGGGTATAGGGTTTAAGTTTGAAGGTGAATAAGATATAATCATAAAGGTAATTAGGGATAATTTAAGCTCTTTAAACATATTTATGACTACATAATTTGATTTTGGGCTCAATTGGCCCCTAGGTCACCATAGATTGAGTAATTTACTCAACTAGGGTAATTATTGATGTAATTTTGTCCAAATCAAGAATTATGAAACTAATTTTTCCTATAAATGATGTTAATTACATGGAGAAATAATTTGATTTAGGGTTTACAATTCAGGGTTTAGGGATTACAGTTTCAAGTATATGTGATATAGGGTTTACAGTCCAATCATGAAGGTATATAAGGAAAATTTGAGCTGATTGAACTTATTTATGACCACAATGTGTTTTTGGGCATAGGTTATATGTTTTAAGGTGCATACTTGGTCTAATCAAAAAGGTAGTTTGGGCCAATTTAACCTCCTTGAACCTATTTGTGACTATAGAATTTGATTTTGGGCTAAATTGGCCCTTAGGTTACCACATATTGAGTTGATTAGTGAATTTGGGTAATGAGTAATGTGATTTGAGATAAATTGAGACTTTTGAACCTAATTTTTATTGTAAAGGATGTCAATTGGGGGTAAATCATTTTTTTTATAGTTTTAATCTAGTTATAAATTTGTGGTTGTTTCTAGGGCTTGGGTTTTATGGATTAGTGTTTAAGATGTACATATGGGTATAAGGTATAGGGTTTGGGGCTCAGGGTTTAAAGTACTAAGATTTTATGGCTTACATATTATAATTTAGGCTATAGTGTTTAATCACAAAGGTAACTAAGAATAATTTGAGTTGCTTAACCTAGTTATGAGCACATAATGTGTTTTTGGGTTTCATTATCCCCCATGTCATCACATATTTAGTGAATATGTCAATTGGAGAAAATAATGGTGTGATTTGGGCTAAATTTATCCCTTAAAACTAGATTGTTAGTCTAAATGACGTTAAATAAGGCTCAAATGATTGGTTTAGAGTTTAAAGAGTTTACCATTTATGATTTAGGGTCCCTAGTACAAAAGATTTAGGGTTACAATATTAGGTATGTGGTTTACATTATAGGGTACATAGGGTTTATGGCATAGGATTTAACACTTAGTGTCTATAAATAAGGGTATAAGGTTTAGGGTTAATGGTTAATAGCTTAAGGTTTAAGGTTTAGGTTTTACAATTTTGAGTTTAAATTATGTTAGTTGGCATATTCAAATGATTGGTTTAGGATTTTAATAACTTATCATTAATGGAAATTAGGGATTTTATGGCTTAAGATCTAGGGATTAGGGTTTAAGGTTTAAGGTATAGGGCATAAGGCTTAGGGTATAGGGTTTACATGTTAAAGTTTAAGGTTTAGAGTATAATACCTATAGGTTATAGGGATTATGGATCGGATTTTTGTGTATGAGGATTTATTGGAGGGTTGCGAGGGATTGGAGGGTTTTTGGGGTTATTTTTTGGCACATTAGCTATTTCAAATGAAGATGTAGGAAAACATAAAAATATAAAAAATTTGAAAAAAATAGGGTCTAATTGTGTAAAAAACATGTTGGCTTATCTCTCCTTTATCATGGAATTCTCGAATCAAAGGGTGCCTAGATCCAAAATGTAGATTCTTACTTGTTCAATCTTCCTTCTCCAAATTGCAAGTTTTCTCTTCTTCATCTTCCTCGTTGTTTTAGCTATGTGAAATTCCAATTGATTTATTTTCACTTTTTTTTTGATATTCCCTGCCCTATTATTTTTTATACATAGTTTATCCTTGGTAACAATTGAGATTAACTTTAAGAACCACATACATTGTTCTAATAACCATGTATGTGTAACATTTATTGGGGGGAAGTAGAATTATGTCTACTTTTTTGCCCCCAAAATTCATGCATACACCCCTTTTTTACCTAAAAAAAACCATCAAGAGAAATGTCAGATTTAAAAACTTCAATTTTATTCACCTTTTCAATATATTCCTTATTTAAGCCTCTAATGAATCTTACGAGTTGGTCTTCTTCTAACATAGTTCCTGTCTCTAGTTCATAAATGTATACTTCTTGTTGCTTTTTCAACAATCTCTTTTATTATTTTAAGCAATTTTTAACTTTTTCCCTATCATTATTATTATTATTATCTATTTAAATGGCCACTTGACTTTTCTTATTGTTACCCAGTCAAGCCACTAGTTGTCCATCTCTTGCATGTATTGAAGTATGATTTCTAGACATTTTCCTATCTATCTAAACTCATTTAATTTTTATTCACTAATTTTTTCATATTTTCTCACCTAATTCTTATTCCTTCTGAACAATCCTTTCATTCTATTTACTACATCCTCATGTGTCTCACTCAAATATTCTTTAGTATTTTGACACTCTCTCATCTTCTCAGTCTATTATACCTAGCCTAAGTATATCTCACTTTAGTATTTTAGCACGCTATCAAGTATTGTATGAATTTTAAATATTATATATTTAATAAGTTTCTTCTTCACAAGCTTAATATACATAGGACTATCTCACACACTTCTTCTTTACTGAGATTTCCTTCACATTCCTAAGTAAACAAGATCTTATTCCAAAATTTAATATTAAAATGTTATAAATAGACCAGATTTTCAAGAAATTATTAGCTATTATATCAATAAATTGATGATAATCATCTAATTTATTTTTATCTAAGGTCTCAATTATGATATTAATTTGATTCCATTTAGCCCACACCCATATGCTCATAATTTTTCTTCTTCTCGATGTTGTGATCTTTTTCTTGTTCTTATCTAATTTGATGGACAATTCTAATCTAATAATCCTTATTAATATTATGTTTATAGGTATAATCCATGTTTCCACAATATAGGTCTGGAACTAGACCTTCAACTATATTTGTCCCCTTTATTAGATTTCTCAATAAACTTCATCCTATATATAAATAGTATCACAAGATAAAAAATAGCTTTATTTAATAATATCAATATCTTAATTAGTTTAATTTCAATATCCCTCACCTTCATATCCATTTTAAACTATATCCCCTTCATACAATGTCTTATCATTTTCTAACAAACATAAGTTCTTCTACTAGGTCTCTATACTAGATGTACAATTCATCTGTTGTCTTCAAATACTCTTTTAGGTATAAAATCATCTTATATATAATTATTCATTTATATTATTTTATAAAGAAATTATTTTATTTTATTCTTATAAATTCTTAAGTGTCAAACACATTACAACATTCATCTAAGGTTTTAGACCTTCTTTGCACTTTTAAACCCTTACACTTTCTATAACTTATATAGGCTTGCTATGGCACAATCATCATTATCAGGTCTATTTGAGTTTAAAATAATAAAAACTAGACTCAAAATTTTTATCACTCCCATACACATTCACATAAGGTTTTACAAAATTTGGAATAAAATAATGGAAAGATAACTCTTTAGACCTCTTAAAAATCCTACATGTATACACATTCCTAAAAACACAGTCAACCATATCTTTTGTTGTCAGATGCAAAAAGACATGAAACTTAGTTAATATTTGAAAAAAATTAAAATAAATGTATATATAAAAGTTGAGGTCATTCTAATGGATATTTTATAATTTATAAATTTGTTTCTACTTCTTGTCATCTAGGGTTCTAGTTGAACCTAAGACCCTTTAAAATGGATTTCAAGAGTTATACAAGATTTCAAATCATCCTATCAATTTGAATAGGTCCTAAAAACATTTATACACTTTTATAAACCATAAAAAATAAACCATATTCCATAAATTATGTTAAATAATGACAATTTCCAAGATAGTAACACACATAATTTCTATTCTATACCCAAGGAAATGCAAATAGATAAAATGACTATTGTTTTGACTTGTAAATAAAAGATAATGCATCAAATAGATGATATAATACTAAATATTAACTTATAAATGGTTATTTAATCATCATTCATTATAAACATGTTTAGTTTTCTTCTTTATCGAATGTTCTATTATATAGAATTTTGTACTCCCTTACATAGTTAGTCTTTTAGATGTTTAAAGATAAATTTTAACTGGGTATCCATATAAAAAACTAAATAATACACTTGTATGAATAAAATAGAATATTATTATTTTATGAAATCATTTTGTTTATTGATAAATATGCAAAATAATACATAAACTATAGTAGACCTTACTATAGACCTTACTTTAGAACTTATTTTCATACCTGTACACCTACTAACTCTTCATCTGTCCTTCATCCATATTCATCCTTTCATGTGTGAATGATTTATATTTTTATTAATTATAAGATTGAATCATATTTTTCCTTAGTGTATGCACTAATATAGTTTTTTTGATAAACAAGAAAACTATAATCTTCTCAACCATATTCGTTACATAGCATATACCAATTTTGCCTTCTCAACATACCATCAACTTCAAGATAAGTGATGAAGTGTTTTCAAACCTAAACGGGGTCAATAAAATGACATGACAACCCATTAGGATAATTACAAGATATTCAAGTCATTTACAATGGGTCACATCCCTTATAATCTTTACAAAACCATTTAAGTATTTAAACATGAGATTCTACTTACTTAAACATCCTTCTATGGTTAGAACAATAATATATATGAAACCTTTTTCAAGGTACATATGAATCATGGTACCTTATTATTTATTGTTCACATAAAATGACTCCTTGAATCTTTGTACTCAATGTAACTACTATGTTTAATATCTACATAATTACATAGGTGCTCCTACATTAGACATCTAGGCTTAAAATTTTCATGAGCTCCTACTCATGAGATTTTTAATATGCCCTATATTACAAAATAATCTTTGATTGATTCTATTATTTATTTAATCTCTCATACATTTGGGCATGTTATTTACTTCTAAATTCTTATCTTTGATTCCTTAATATCTTCTCCATCCATGATTTACCTACAAACAAAATCAATTTGTTAAATAAATACTAACTTAATTTATGACTTAGAGGAATTCTCCATTCATATGCATTGTTTATATGTTTCCCATTTTTTCAACTATCATTATTAACTACAAATTTATTATATTATTATACCTCCACACAATTCTTGTCTTCAATCAACTTATTATATGCTTGTCCATTGCCTTATTTGAGCCAAAATTATGCATCATTATTACATTTAATGGCTTACACTTGAATTACTTGTGTTAGTTTCTCTATATAATCAAACATATTGTATTCCACTTTAATCAATGACTCAACTATGAAATTTATTTGATTTTTACGTAATTCTTGTGTCTCTTTTACTTCTATTTTTAGATTCAATAGATTTTTTATCATTAATCATAATCTCCTTGTATTCTTAACTCAATGTCTTTATTGTGGAATTCTACAATTCGTTTATCTATCATCATATAGGATACTTTTTATCTTCATATTCTCTCTCAAATAGGATACCATTGATTCATACCAAATGTTTATATATTCCTTAATCACTTACCTTACTATCCTCTTGTAATACCTTTGAAGATATGATTCATGTTCTTTCCCCTCATTGATTGCTTCATGTAGATTGATCTCTATCCTCTTGTCATCCTCTTGAGTGAGGATCACCTCTTGTTATTATGCAAATTTCAAGGCCTTACATTGAGCCTATTTTTCATAATACTTTACATTGAAACTATTTTTTGGATCAAACACTTCATTTAATCAACATATTATTTAATTGTAAATAAAACATAAAAAAATGTTAGATTTAAAAACTTGAGGTTCATTTGACTCCTCAATATCTTCCTTATTTAAGCCTCAAATGAAACTTATGAGCTAGTCTTCTTCTTATTATTCTAACATAGCTCCTATCTGTAGTTCACAAATGTATATGATTTGATTCTTTATCAACAATATGTCTGCTTTTCTGAAGGAAATTTTTAAATTTTGAATTGTCATTCTTTTTATTATATGTTTAACTGACCACATGACTATTCTTCTCATTAGCCAACCAAACCACTAGTTGTCCATCTCTTGCATGTATTATATTATGACTTATAAATATTTTCTTATGCACATTTATTCATTTAATTCTTCCTTCTCAATAGTCCTTCCATTCTCTTTACTACTTCCTCATGTGTCTCACTCAAAGATTCTTTGGTATTTTGACACTCTCTCATCTTCACAGACTCTTATTACTCATCTAAGACTATCTCACCTTAGTAGTTTGGCACATTGTGCAATAGTTGTATACCTTGGACCTATTTTAGCTTCAATAATCTTATTAACAAGCCTAATAGGTTTAGGAATATTTCACACACTTCTTTACTGATATTTCTTACACATTCCATGTTAAACAAGAGGTTATTCTAAACTTTAATATTAAAATTATATAAATATACCAGATTTTAAAGATATTCTTAACTCTAATACCAAAAATTTGTTGACAATCATCAACACTATTTGCATCCAAGGTCCCAATCATGAGCATAATTTGAATCCTTTTAGATCATACCCATATGCTCATAATTTTTTCTTCTTCTTGATCTTGTGATCTTTTTATTGTTGTTATCTAACTCAATGGACAATTTTAATAAACTAATCCTTATTAAGATTCCTTTCATAGGTTTGATCTATTTTTCTTCTTTATAGGTCTGTAACTACACCTTCAACTATATCTATCCACTCTACTAGTCTCAATAAACTTTATCCTCTACAAGATTAGTCTCACAAAACAAATAATATCCTTATTTAAAAAAATTAATATCTTACTTAATCTAATTTAAATATCGCTCATTCACTTTCCTATCTCTTTGAAACTCTATCCCCTTTATACAAAGTCTGCTCCTTTTCGAACGAAAATAAGTTCTACTAGGTCTCTATACTAGACGTATACTTCATATGTTTTATTCGACTCCTTTAGGCATAATTTCCTCTTTGATATACATGTTACATTATATTAGACATATCGCACCTTTTTTTCAGACCCTTCTTACAACTTCTCGAGTGTCAGACACTTTAGAATGTTCATCTAAGATTTTAAACCTTCTTTTCACTTTTAAACCCTTGCTCTTTCTATAACTTATATAGGACTTTTATGGTAAAGTCGTCATTATCTAGTCCATTTGAGTTTACAAGACATGAAAACAGACTCAAAAATTCTATAATAATCCCCATACACCTTCACACAAGCTTTCACAGCCTTTGGAATAACATAATGGAAAGATAACTCTTTAGACCTCTTCAAAATCTTATATGCATACACAGTCCTGAAAACACAATCAACCATATAATTTTATATAGGTATAAAAAAGACATTAAACCTGTTTAATCAGAAAAAAACATTATAATGAACCTACATATAAAATTTCAGGTCATTCTAATAGATATTTCTAAATTTGTAGCTTTTTTTCTACTTGCTGACATGTAGGGTTTTAAGTAAACATGAGAGCCTTTAAAAATGGATTTCAATAGTTATACAAGATTCTAATTCCTCGTATCACTTGGAACATGTCCTAAAAACATTTATAAACTTCCATAAAACATTAAAGCCACACCATATTCCATAGATTATGTTTAATAATGACTATTCCAAGACTGTTCCGCACAGAATTTCTTTTTATAGACCCAAGCAGACACAAATGGATAAAATGACTATTGTATTGACTAGTAAATCAAGTATAATGTATAAAATGGATAATATAATAATAAATATCAATTTATAAATGGATGTTTACTCACCATTCATTAGAAACATGTTAACTTTTCTTATTTATCAGATCTGCTACTATACAGAATTTTGCGTTCCCTTACACAATGTTTTCGATGAATAAAGACAGCTTTTAACTGATTATCCATATAGGAAAAGTAATCATACATTTTTAGGAATAAACTATGATATTCTAATCTTTATAAATCATTATTTTTATTTATCAATATACATAATAATACATTAACTATAACAAACCTTATTACTGACCTTACTTTACAACTTATTTTCTAACCTCTACACCTAAAAACTCTTCATCTTTCCTTCATATCTATTCATCCTTGCACATGTGAAGGATTTATATTATTATTCATGATCGTATTGAATCCTATTTTTCCTTGATGGATGCACCAATATAGGTTTGTTGATAAACAAAAAGACCAAAGTCTTCACAACCATCTTCTTAACATAGTATATACCATTTTTTCCTTCTCAACAGACCTTCAATTTCTAGATAAGTGATGAGGCGTTTTCAAAATTACATGGGTTAAATAAAAGGACATTTAAAATATGATGATAAACCCTTAAGACCATTACAAGAGGTGAAAGTCCTTTTCAATGGGTTTCACCCCTTACAATCTTTACAAAACCATTTGAATATTTAGACATAAGATTGTAGCTACTTGAACATACTTATATGGTTAGAATAAGAATTTATATGCTACTTAATATCTATGAAGAATGATACTTGATTCTTTATTGTTCACAAAAAATGACTCATTGACTCTTTATAATCAACATAACTACTATGTATAAGATGTAAATAATTAGACTGATGCTTCTACATCAAAAGGGGACCATAAATAGTGTCCATGTTAAAATTACACACACTCAAGTGGAAGACAAATTTAAATGTCTACACACCAGAGAAATAAGCATCACTTAGGGTTATATGGACATAAAGAAAAGGAACATGCTAAAATGTTCAACAATAAATACAGATAATAAAGCAAGAAGTAAATTCAATTAAGCTAATGTAAATGGATAAAGAAATGATTTTTAAACAACTATCACAATCATGTCATACTAATCACTGCATATATGTGTTATCAAAATGTCATGTAGAACATGTCAAATACACTATGTAAGATATCAACATGAGTATATTCCTGTGAAAGATATATATTTTATGTAAGATAAGTTGAATTTATCATAAAAT
>JARHVA010000494.1:4545000-4575000 GCA_037957365.1 Torreya grandis
GAAAATGTAGAACTCCTCTTGGCTAGGACAACTTGGAAAATAAGGCTTTTTTTTTGACCTGATATATTTTAAGGTTATGAAAATTAGATGGAACTTATTAGGAGAAAATTAAAACAACCTCTGATAGACAAAAAATTTATGCATATCTGAAAAGATCACCTCAATAATTTAATTTGGGTGATAAAGTTTTTCTGAGAGTTAGATCTCAAAAAAAGTTTAATAAATTTTGATAAATCATCTAAGTTAGATCCATGGTATGTTGGACTTTTTGATATCATTGATAAGATTTTTATTGTATCCTATCAGTTGTCTCTTCCTCTTGCTATATGTAGGATGTATTATTTTTTACATGTTGCTTTGCTTAGAAAATATATTTATGATCCCACTCATAGTTTATATTGGAACAACATTTAGGTTATAGAAGAGGATAAAATAAAACTATAACCCATGAGGATCCTAGAACATCATAAGATTAAGTTTAAACATATGGACATATAATAAGTATTTGTCTGATGGGACCTTCTTAGTGAAAGGAGTGTTACATCCAAAGATTTTGGTCTTTTTAGAGAGCATTATCCTTATATGTTTTCATAATCACCAGGACGAATCCTATTTATATACGAAAGGATGTCACTATCCATTTTTGAAACTCATTTTAAAACTATTATTTATAAATAACTTGGACATTTCATTATTATATTATAATCTTATGATAACATTTTAATTTGATTATACTTTTGATGACATAACTCATTATCATGTTATGATGAGATGACTATCATACATTGTTGTATTCAGTTGGATTATTTTTTAATTTATTACTCAGTTATGTTTATTTGGATATCCACAAGATAGAAAATGTTGATGTTATCTCTGGTTTTGAAATATTTCTATGATCTAGCCCTGATCAAGAATCTAGATAATAGGTTTATGAAAATAGTTATTGGTACATTCTAACTAGCAATTTCAAAGCAGTGAATTTCAAAACATCCTTAGTGTTTATTGTAGTTGACAATATTGGTTATCTTTATGATTTTTTGATAGTTATTAAAATGATTTTTATTCTTTTATGACTTTGTTCATGTGAAGAACATAAATAATTTTTGTGTTATCAAACTTAATAAAAGGAGATCCTAAATCTAATGTAGCACTATTTAAATAATTCTCAATAATGTTGCAACTATTTAATTTGGAAATAATTGATAATAATACAAGTTATTTTTATTATCTTGTCTTTTTTAAGATTGGTTTTTAGATTTTAATTGCTTGTGATTTAATATATTTTTATTATGATATTTTGGTTGTGATTCAATTATATTTAGAGGCTTCATTGGATTGAACTCTTGAGTAGAAATGGTAACATGGATGCTATGCCATTAATAATTACCTTCATAAAAGTGTTAATAAGCTTATTGGATTTTAGATTATGGATAAAAGGTTATTATTTTGTTTCAATACCATTATTTAAATTCATGAATCCATTAGTCCCTTCTTCACCTATGCAAGTAACTTGTGTATGGGGTCATTTTGTTGGTCTTCTTTATGTTTTAAACATTCCATTAGATGATATTATCTATCTAAAATCTTGGAATAATTAAAGACATTGATTAAAATTTTTCTATTTCATTGATGTTGTTTGAAATTATCACTAAACATTCTAGTTTTATTGTTCTACTTGGAACCATAGAATGAATGAAACCCTACTTTCCACCATAAAATTTGGGAGATTGCTTACCATGTTTGATGGAAATGAAGTTCCCCTAGATTATTAATTTAGTTAATGGTAATTAATTTGGGCCATTTTTAAACATAAAATTTAGGGATTATGGAAACATTGAGTTAAGTATCCATTAAACCATGACCTGAGGAGGTGGACATTATTATTCATCTTGCATGGGAAGGCATATGAGATACTTTGTGTGGTGTTTAGAAGCATAACACTAAATTTGGGTGATGGATCCTTTCTATGTAAATATGAAGGTAAAATGGTTTAAATTTCCAAGAATAAGTAATGTCTTTGGGATTTTTTGTATGATTCTTCTTGTAAAAAACATTGGAAATAATATGACTATTTTAACAAGGTATTTACATGAGGATTCAACATTTTTAATATGCATCTTGTATATATTCATAGTTGTGGATTTTTGTTTCATGGTTTTATGAAGATTATTTATTTGGATTATTTCATGCTTTTTTAAAACCCTACAATAGGTATATTACCATTATTACTCTATCTCTAAACACTACTATGTTATAGTTATGTTTTGACTATGAACAATAAGGTATGAGTCAAGTTTTTTTTTTTTTGCTTATTTTTGTTGGTATTTTGGTGGTTTCATATGAATGGTTGGAAACTCATTGGTTTTCAAATTAAATATTCAAAACATTATGAGCTTTAATCCCTATCATGATTATGGTTTGAGGTGGTATTGGGACACTAATGGAGAGCTCATGGGACAGATCAAGTGGGTTTCATTTCATTGTTACCTAAATTTTAACCTTGGACATTTCACATAATATGGTTATGATTTTGTATTTATAGACATGTGGAATTGTGTAAAAAGATAAGTACCTTTGATTTATGTTCCTAAATCAAACTTTTATATTAATGTTAAATATATTGATTCCATTCAAATAATGTATGGCTTATTTTCTTGTGAACTTTGTTAATTAAATCACTAATTCATATTAATGCAACTATTTATTATTGTATTAATTTGGTTAAATATATAGATTTTTACATTACTAATCATGCATATTGAAATGTTAGTGTTCAATCATATTGAAATGATTAGGTTGTTTTAGGATTAACTTTAACTTCTTTTGTATTTTACTGCATGCATTAGAAATATTTAAATGCATTTGATTTATAACTATATTTGGTTGTTTGAATATATAGATTTGAGTTATGAAATTTTTATATGCCTAGCAAGGTTATTGATTAGTGCTTTTAGTATCACTCATGACTGTATTGATCAAAGGACTGAGTACTTTATAGTTATGCAACGAAGTTGTGGTGATCTTCTATGTTGTTTTTTGAATTATTATTTTCATTTTGATTGGATAACCATTAATATAATGAATCAATTGTGCACTGAAATGTCATTATTCAAGTGGTTGTAGGTTAATGGTGTTCTTTGTATACTATTCTCAGTAACTAAGTTAGTGTTTTATCTCTTTGATAAGGGATTTTGAATGTTAATAAGTATGAATTAGAGTTTGGTATTGTTGTTTCTTGCAAAACATTTCATAATTAATTCTAGAATCAAGGAACATATTTTTACTTTTATATAACTTCCAATTGTGCTCACAACTTATTGATCTTGACACTCCAAAGTTACATTGGTATCTCACCTCAATTTTCATGCCAAATTATTTCCCACATCCATTGACATTGCATGGAACATGTTCATGTTATAAGCTTTCATATAAGATAGTTCATGCCTAACTTGAGTCTAACCCTCCCAATTTGCATTTGAATTTTGGCTTACTTAGCTCTCCAAGCTCCTTCAGGGGGTCATCTCAATTTACATACAGATTTAGTTCTTGAAATATATCATGTTGAGATGGCCAAGCTCATTCAATTAATTTTTTTTTACAGTTATTTCTTAGACACATTTTGGATGTATTTATGGCACTTGTCAAATCTCACTAAATTAGATCACAATCTAGTTTTCCTAGGATACACTTACCTCATTTCACAAATTTTTATATCGGGTCAAATTTCTCATCTTCTAATGTTAATATAAATTTTTATCCATTTTTGGTCTTTGAATCTCAACTTGTCACTTTTTATTTTTAATCGAGACTTTTGGAGTTGATTTGGTCTTAATTAAAAATCCTAAGTTCTTTTAGACCTAACCAAAACATTTTATGAGATTAGGTCTATGTTTTCAATTTTTCATTTTTTTTATGAGGTTAGGTTAATGTTTTAAAATTTTCATTTTCTATACCTACCCAAAACTTTTTATGAAATTAGGTTTCATTTTCTAGACATAACTAGGACTTTTTATGAGATTAGGTCTAGGATTGAATTTTTTTATTTTCAAGCCCTAAAAGAACTTTTATGAGATTAGGTCTATGATTAATTTTTTTATTTTCTAGACCTAATTGAAACTTTTTATGACATTAGGTCTAGGATTGAAAATTTTGAATTTTTTAGAACTAATTGAAACTTTTTATGATATTAGGTTTATGATTCAAAATTTTGATTATTTTAGAATTAATCATAACTTTATATGAGATTAGTTATAGGAATTATAAAACTTTAAAAACTACATTTAATTATTTGATTACACATTTTCCAAAAATTGAATATGTCTGGGAAGGCCTTTTGGACCCTAAGTTAGTGTTGTGAACATAACTTTTACTTTAGGTGTCATTTTTTTGAACCACTTAAACAATTGAAAATATGACTCCACCATGGAAATTTTTGTACCTTTAGTTTAAATAAAATATGTTTTTGTAATTAATTATGATCCCTATAAATTTAATGTTTTTTTCTTTTTGCAAGTTGGAAAAGTGCATTAAAGGAAAGTGGCATGGTATCTAGTGAGATAGTGGGCTCTTGTTTGCATTAATAGTGTCTTAATAAATTTTGGAGGGAAATTTTTTCCCCATGGAGATATCTTATTCTATATATTATCCCATTGCATTCATTCCAAGGGTTGTCTTTTTGTTATTCCAAAACACATAAAGTCTTCCATCTTTTAATGCAATTTTAGTGTAATTTATCCCTCTCATTTGTTTCCCTATTATTATGTTATTAAAAATTGGTCTCATTGAGATTGTAAACAATTCAATTATTGTGTTACTCAAGTGGATATATGGATTCTAATTGAAGCTTTGGAAGAAGATTATCATTTCCTATACATGTAATATGGTGGATTTATGTTTCTCTTTCATTTTTTTCTATCCATAAACTCTTGCACCTTATTTATACCTAGTTATATGAATACAAGCTTATACAAGGATTAGTTTTCTAGGTTATTTACATCAAGTGGATCAAATTTGTTTCTAATATGACATATTTTTCTTTCCTCTTACCCTATCTTTTTTTATTATAAATTTTTATATTTAAGGTTTGAATATAATATGTTATTATTATTTGTATCTTGATTACAATATATTTCACATTATTTTAAATGCATTGTTGAATGTTAATATAATGGAATCAATCAAAATATAAATAATAAATATTCTTGTTATATGAAAATTATTTTAAAGCTAATTTCTATCATAGGTAAATAATAGACGAAATCTATTTTAATATCAATTTTGATTGCAAGTATTTTATGAATTTTTTTATGGCAATGTTGAATCTCTAAATGTAATGGAATGAACACTTTCAAATAAATTATTTTTATTTCAAGTTGAAACCCTCATTAAAACTCATTTGTATTCAAATGGGCATGTAAAAAATGCAAGTTTGTTTGTGTAGATGATATTCATGGATTGTATAGAACCTTAGTCTTGTACACTTAGAAAACTCAGACCTTGGTTTTCCTCTCAGTTATGGACCCTTTATCTCTTCTATAAGTCTCACATCTACTATATATTATTCCCTTTAACCTTTATCTCTTAGTTTGACCAATCTTATGTGGATGACCTAGGTCTTTTTATCTTTCCCAAAATGCTTAAAATATACTTATCTTCTATCTCTACAATTTATTAACATGTACTTACTCTTCCTCTATTGACAACTATCATCTAAGATAGAAACTAGAGTTAATGTTAGTGTCCTAGCCTAACCCAAGTGTATAGTGCCCTAAAGTCATATATTTTCAAATGAAACATATCCTAATATTTGACCTAAGTACTCTAATGTGAGTTATTACTCTAAATGGATTGATATAAATAGAATATCAACCCTCATTCATTCCTCACCTAGAAAAAATCCATAAAGATGAAGGCAACTTATCCAAATCACTCTATCAAGAATTTAATTAAACAAAACATCTATATTTATATACCAATCATTGGTATAACACATCTACAGGTCTAAAGTACTTAAAGATAAGCCCAAGAGCTCAATTTTCCATGTTACAAGCTAGGTCTCTATTTTACTTATTTTACAAAATATTTCATGATTCATACACAAGCCAACATGTAGGGGAGAATTACATGAGTCTCAAGCCCTCTTCTTGAGTATTTACTATGTAGGCAATACCCATTAATAGTGGGGTCTTTGGGTTTAACTTGATACTATGTGCACACAAACCCATTTTCCCCTAATATCACTATCAAGATGAAGAACTAGGGTTTTACAAATTCATGAGAAGTGATAGTTTATGATCCTATTATAAATGCACTAGAGCAAAGGAAAAGTCAAACTTAGAAGCAAATAAGTGGTCACATCTCTTTTGAGTAAGTATTTTATATAGGACACTTACATTGAACCTAATTAGTATCATCGATGCAACTATCCTAGGATAATGTTGGTGCTTAAAGCTATAGAAATGTCTCCTTTATTATTTCCTACTTGTTCAAGATCCAACACTATGTTAGCATCAAAACCATCTACGTATATTACTCTTTTTTTATCGTTTTCATGTATAGTTTAATTTTAATTTTTATATTTATCCTATACACATGTACACACCCTAAATTGGTCAAGAAACCACACATATCATGTATTTTCATAGTCCTTTCATAGGAGACTCAGACTAGAGAATATGAGCTTTGTTCACATTTAGCCATATCTTTCATATTTTTCATTTAGGTCTTTTTCTATGCTTGAGTCACCTTTTTACCTATTCTCAATCATCCTGAGCCTTTCAAATAGTCATTCAACCTTAGCTAGGTTAGTTTTTCTATCATGTTTCCATCCCCCTAGGTCTTAGGAATGTAGAACAAGAGTGATAGGGTTGGACTACAATGCTAGTGCCATTAGTGTCTATTTCCAACACTATTGTCTAGGGTCATTTTTAACTCCAATGGTTAGTTTATTTCACTAGATGAGTCCTAACCCCTTTCTTATCTTTATCCATAAGTTTTCCAATTTATCGAAATGTAAATAAAGCTCCCAAATTCAAAATAAAGAGTCTCATGTATAAATGACTTTGCAAGGTATTTTATATCTAGCATAAATTACTTTGGCACATTACATAATTAAAACAAGTCAATAGTTTAGCTCAACATTATGCATCACACATAGACTTGCGTGCTTAATCAAGGAAGGGCCTAGGTGAAAGTTCATTCTTACATCTATCATGCATATTTATCATTCATTTTCCCCAAGGGAGAACTACATTTGATCTAAGACCCTATCTTGATACTTAATTTAGGAAATGATTAGGACAATAGGGGTTCAAGATAGTGTGATCATTCTTCCCCTAACCTAATTTTCTCCCTTTTGCTTTTTATGCATTTTATTTTTTATATGTGTGTAGATATATATAGGTTTTGGAGATTGAAATGGATCTATAGTGAGATATATTAATTTTCAACCTCCAAGATTTTGTACACAGGCTCACACTAAGATAGCATATAAAACCTAGAAAGCTTAGATCTCCTAGACAATAATAGCAGAGGTGGACTATAGCATCAAATCCCACTCATATCCACTTTCAACACTCCTATCCAATCATAAAAAAAGATTAGATCTAGATTCATTATAATGTCACAATCCTACACCTCAATTTCAAGCCCCTAAATCATTTGTTTCAATCCATTTTCAGATAAGTTCATTTCTCTTCCTCATGTAAATTATTAGATAAAAATCTATATTCTGCCATCTTAAACTAGGATTTTCCCCTTACTCCAGACCCTTTATTATTTAGGAACTAAACACTATATTCCATAAAATAATAAAACATTTAGTGAACCCAACTTATTTAAACAAATTTAAAACCCTGGGTACCCTTAGGGTTTTTCTTGCTTAAAAATTTAATTTCAAATTTTTTATTTTTGTATAAATTTTTGTGAATTTATTATATTCAAAAATATTTTTAAAATTTAAATTATTTGCATAATTTTAAAAAATCATAAAACCCTAGATTTCCAAAATAGGTCCTCAAACCCTAAGCCTTCCTTGCAAATTTTAGAAAAATATTTTGGAATTTTTGCAAATTATTTACTTTGTCAAAAATAATTTCAATATTAGTAGTTTTATTGTGCAAAAAATTAATTTCAAATATCTCATTTTTTTATTAATTTTTGAGCATTTATTCTATCCAAATGTATTTTTGGAATTTAAATTATTGGCTTAATTTTCAAAAATTCTAAAACCCTAGCTCAAAACCCTAAATTTCTAAACTAGGTCCTCAAACCCTAAGTTTTCTTCCCTTACATGTTTTAGAAAAATAGTTTGAATTTTTTACAAATTATTTACTTTGTCAAACATAATTTAAAAATCTCTATGTTATTAGTTATTTTTACATTCAATTGCTTAAAATTAGTTTTACACACTCTCTTTGGTGAAAGAAATAAAATGGCCACTAAGGCACCTCTTCCCTCTCATCCCATAGATCAATTTCTAATGTTTTCTCAAAATTATGACAATGAATGGACAAATTTGCAAAATTGCACATTAGCTAAAAATGTGAAAAATGATTTTATTTATAGTGAAGATAATTACTATTATTTTAATGAGGAATATGATGATATACATGAAATTTATAGTGAAGCACAAATAGATGCATCTTCTTCTCTCAAACCTATCTCTTTTATTCCTTATTCTAAAGAAAATAATTTTGATAAATATGAAAGATAATTTTAACCTCATTCTCCTATGCACAATACACCAAATAAATAAATTATTCATGAACTTCTAATTGGTGATAATTTTCTTCCATGTGAACCTTATCTATCTCTCTTTTGCTACTTCTATGTTCAAACTACAATAATATAAATGCAATAGAATTAAAACTCCAATGCATAGTCAAAATGATGCATATCATGCTCTTAACTCTACTTTATCAAAAGAATGTCTAAATAATAACTCTCTTACTCTTACTTCACTTGTTGCAAATGAAAATAATTCATGCACTCCATTCAAGGATAACATAGATACACATAATATTCAAGTTTCCAATGATAATTTATTTCACATTCGAAAGGAATTAAATTCTTATCTTACACCTCTCCCTAGAAATTATGAAAGTGATAATGAGTATGATATTGAACTTGCCAATGAATATGAAAATGAGAGTGATTATGAGCAATATTAAAATTTTAATAATGCATGGAACAATGATAATTATTATGCATAGTGAAGAATAAAATTCATCTCATGCCTCTAACTCTTATGTCATTTTTCTTCTCAAACCTAATGTACTACCAAATGTTGTTAATACTTCTAAGAATGATTATATTTCAAATAATTCACATGGTAATGATTATATTACATCTTCCACTCAATTAGAATGTGATACACTAAAACATAAATATACCAATGAATCTCCCAAGCCACCCCTCACTACAGTAGAACCTAGTTCTCACTCTTCACCTAAATAGAATAGTATCCCACATCCCTCTAGTCAGGTCCAAGTTACCATTACTCCCAGGGTTCAAGTGAGCACATGCCCTCTTTATGATCTAATTGCTAAATGTAGAATTCTCGTGGTTAAATTTAAAAATCAAATTTAATGATTAAATGAAACACTTCAAGATACTAATGTACCATCCCAAGATATTATGTCTTTGATGCATGTTGTTGGTGAATTACAACACCAATTACATCTCCTTAACCTATAAAATAAGGCTTATAAGTCTTGCATGGATGCCAATGATCTACATGGTTACCCACTTCTGAAGACATTCATAAAAGCTTCATTAACTAAGCATTTATAGAAACCATCATTGCCTCACTTTGATGGAACTAGAGATCCATTTGTACACCTTCAAGCCTTTTAAAAGGATTTGTCATCCATGAAATTCCTTTGATTCTACTAAAATTATTCCAATAGACATTATTAGGGGAAGCATAGAATTAGTTCTTTCATCTACTCTCCATTGAATCCTTGCACACATATGATGACTTAGAGGAGGCATTTCTTAGACATTACATAGAAAACATGGGACCTCATGTTACATATGAGAAACTTGCAACTTTACATCACAATACTTCAGATCCAATTAGTGATTATATCTTATGGTTTAACAATCACATGTTATGATTAATATACAAACTAGTTGAGTTAGAGATTCAACATATCTTTATTAAGGGGCTTCACCAACCTCTCCTCAAGTATCTAATATATCAGATAGAGTCTTCTTTTAGGGACTTATGCTATATAATTATAGCTTTAGAAAATAAATTGGGATTGATTTAGTTGATCTAATTACTCTAAATTTCACAGTAGTATCTACATCTCCTAGAATCTACCATCCACCATGTCCTAAATAAGATAGGAGACTACAACCAGAAAAACAACTAGTTAAGAACAAAGAGCCAATCTCTAGAGCACAACCTATAGTATGCACTACAAAGAATAGCAACAAGGCACCACTATAGTTTGATTTAGAGTAGGATATCCCATGTTTCATATTATCAACACTATTAGATAGGATGTTAATCACATTGCCTTCTAATTATCGATGAGGTCCACATCTCCTATAAAAATAACCTCATCAACCCTTTTGTAACTATCATCGTATCCATGGATAGAGATAATGATTATTCTAGACTTAGAGATTACAATAATAGATGTGTTGATAATGCCGTCATAGCATTCACACAAGGGGCTTGGATATCTTCTCCACCATAGAACCATAGACCTCATTCATCCATGACTAAGTCATCCTAGGATATTTCTTCATAGGATTAATCGATCACTCATCATGAGATTAATGTGGGTTTAAAGATAGAGCCTCATATGAAATATCCTATTCCACCTATTTAAAAGGTTTGGAAACCCATACAAAAAGATCAACCTAAATATAACACTATAGTTTAAGGAGTATAGAGTGCAATCCCATATACATATCTAGCAAAATCATAGGCATTGCAACACAATATCACTCAAGATAAATATTCACTATGACCAAATTTTTTGGGTCGTATCTCATGTAAAAATTTTCTATAATTAAGATTAATTTAAACCACATCATATAGTAATAATCCAAAGAGATATTAACTATAGCTATATTTGTTGGGTCCTATCTCATGTAAAAATCTACTATAGTTAAGATTAAATGAACCCACATCATAGAGTACTACTCTAGAGAGATATTTACTATGACCAATTTTTTTGGGTCCTATCTCATGTATTAATCTACTATAATTAAGATTAAATGAGCCCCTATAAAAGTTTTTAGCTCCATCTTGATATCTAACACATTCATACACATCACAATAGAGGCCACAAGGTATATGATTATGGGTAGATGAGCCTTCTTCATAGCACATAATTTCCATGACATGTCTAATAAAGTTACATTTTATAAAATCTCCACATCCATCTATAGTTAGTACATAGTGAATAGTATCAAATATAGAGCATATTCCTATAAAATATGAGTATTATGGGCACTTGTTCATTTGGCCATCATTATTCAGATAGTGACAAAACATAGATTGATACAACACACATTCATACTAGCATCAGTTCATAGCTTCACTTATCAATGCATTGATGGAGCCAAAGGTCTAACTAGACTTTATATTCTTGAGCTATTCTCAGGGAATTAATATGCATAGCATGTTATCTTACATCCCCACATACTAACAATTAACATTCCTAATTCCAAATATCTGTCCATAGCAGAACTAGCTCATCAGAAATCTAGATCTTACCAAATCTTATTTTACCAATTTAAAACCAACTCAACCCATACAAACAATTTATAACCCTCAACCTAGCTTAATTTATCCCAATAATTTACCAATCACAAACTAACACAACTTATCCAAATAATTTACCAGTTACAAAAACAATTCTTTATGCTTATTGATGATTACAAATCAATTATAACATCACACCCAAACTTATTAACAAAATTCAAATCACATATCTCAAGTACCATTTTAACAAACATATACAACATTAAACATTAATACCATATCAATTATTTCTAAATCAACAAATTACTATACCAATCCATTAAAAATCCATAACACAATAAGCATGAATCCAAAATATAACCAACATCCAAATATATAACCAAGTTTTTAAATATATATACACTGTATCAAATATAATAAATCATGAATGGACATCATACCCTCACTCTTTATCTCACTCTCTCCTCCAGTACTACTCCCATAGTCCACTCTAGTGTTCGATGGTCTCACACCTCCTCAAGTTCCCAAATGCCTCTTACAATGACTCTTTCACTCCAATAGCTAACCATGCTCCTCACATAAGTTTACATATCACCTATGAAGCTCTATGTACTCATCTATAATCCTCATGCTAATAAAATCATAATTAAGTGGAGGCATCCTATGCCTATCTATCTCAACCCTCATCTCATTTCTCTCTCTCTCTCTCTCTCTCTCTCTCTCTCTCTCTCTCTCTCTCTCTCTCTCTCTCTCTCTCTCTCTCTCTCTCTCTCTCTCTCGCTACCCTAACATATATCACTATAGATATCATAGCTCTATCAAACAAATGAGCATAGACACCAGCTATAACTATATCATGCTCTATCAAACCCTCCTCTATAGCATAATCATGAACATGTGACATGATCTCTTAGAGTGTCGAATCAATGATGGTCTCCCATAACCCATCATCTCCACCTCCTCTCCTAGTAGGTACTTCATCCTAAGCACCTCCCACTCCACCTTCACATAAAAAGTACAACATCACATTAGATATACATTTTTCAAATAAGCTAAAATAAGAAAAAAATTATACACAGTTCAAATATAATCAATGCTTACCTCTAATCATCTAGATTAGAGTGGAATCCTCATACTCAAGGACATCCCCTCTATTAGTAGCATAAAATGGAGGCCATTGATGCCTCATCCACCATGTGGAATATGCCTCTATGCATCCAACATCATCTACATCGAGAATATCTATGTCCACATCCTATTCATCTAGGGTAATAGTGCTAACTTAGCCTCAGTAGGCCTCCCATGAGTTCCTTCCCTCAATAAAATCACTCATACACTCTAACCTAATGGTCATGTAACCAAAAACTAACCCTCATATACTATAACTACATTCCATCCTCAAGCCACCCACAAAATCCTTTATATGGCCTACATATGATGTCCTAAGCCATCAATCTATCTAAAACTTGTTTATAATGATTATCCCAAGAGATTGGATAGCCAACATACTCATCCACTACTCTTTAAATTGTTGTGGAGGTGCCCACCTCTCCCTCGATAATCTTATCAACCACACAATTGCTATGTGCTCATAATCCCAATAATGCAATAAAGTAGCTATATTCATACCACCACTAAATACCTCTTAACTAAACTAGTACAAATCATTGTATAACTAGGCAAGTATAGTCATACCCCATGAGAACATAGTGCCATACACCTCTATATTGTGCACAATCTTATGCATCCTATATACAATCGACAACCCACTCTCATCCAAAGTAACAACTGAAGACAAAAACACAACCAAACACTTATACAAATGAAACATTTGACTATAAAATAATAGACAATAGTACATTTCTATTGCTTCCTCTCCAATTTATACCCAAAGGTACACTAGAAAAATACAAGGATGTATGATCAATGCATCCTCACCCATGCCATCCTTCAATGTCACCCAATGTCCACTAACTAGAAAATGTAAAATATGATACACATCTTCCAAGGTAATAGTAATCTCCCCTATAGGAAGCCAAATAGAAAAAGTGTCTTCATTCCACCTCTCACATAAGGTGATAATTAGATACATATCCCATTGCCTAATGTGTAGGTCATATACATGACCCAACCCTACCTTATCCATCACAACTCTCTCATCAACTGATAAATGTAATAATCTTAGTTTCTATATCACCTAGCCTTTATGGAACTCCATCATCCATACCTCACCCTACAAAAACATTAGAAAATAACATATATATTAGTCAACCATGCCAAAGAAAATAACTAAGCTACACAATAATAGGTCACAAATCAGAAACTCAAAAAATTAGCACCAGTGGAAAAAAATGTTGTAAAAGGACACTAGAACCAAAACCTAGATAATAATGCTAAACACTAGATAGGAGCAATGACTCTTGGATAGGAGCATTGAAACTAGTGGAAAATTCCTAAAACTACTTCAAATAGCTCAAAAAATCAAAAATAGGATTCCAAATAGGCAAAATTCATGCATTTTAGCTACTTACTAGGGTAATCTCCCTACTAGACTCAACATAGGATGCTAACTACTCAAATCAGGTCATAGTAGGTACTCATCTCCTTGACATATCTCCTACCCCAAAGCTCCAAATTTCAAACTAGTTCAAGAATCAATCCAATTTTCCTATATTAAACAACTTTTTCATCGAAAGCAAAATACTATTTTGCCTATAACTTGAACCCTATAGCTCCATTTTATAAAGCATTTTATTCCATGGATTCATGACAATAACACCCATCAAATAATCCTAAACTCTTTTACTACATCATTTGCCTACTATGACACACACATCTCTATATCTCTATTATGTCCAGATATACAACTTAGTTTAATCAATCAACTAGCTTCTCAATCCATTCAAGCTATACCAACCTTGTGCCTATCATTACACTAGTAATAATTTTTGGCTCAAACTCCTCTATCATAGATCTCATCCCTCTCCCTAAATGGGGAAATCATTCCTACTATTAATAATCCTACACTTACCCAATATGCCTATCCACTCTTATAGATAGATACACCATGGTTCTTGCACCTCTAATAGTTAGATTATCAATTCTATTTATATTGATCAAAATATATAGTGATTCAAATTACATGGGTCACTTAACATGGTTTTTATACCTCTAATATTTAGATAATCAAATTTAGCCTAGATTGGTCAAAATATATAGTGATTTAGATTATACTAGTCACTCAACATTACTTAAGACATTAAGAGGGATACATCTTTAATTTATAGGTACATAGAATAGTCAGATATACAATGGTCAAGATTATATGGATTCATAGTGACTTTGATACAAATTTATAGTATATACTAGATTTGGGGGTAGTACATTAATACATGTCTCACACATACATATTCATACAACACGACACAGTTATAAGACCAAATAATAGATTATAAGCATAGTGTATATTACATTATTGTGATCTCCATTTTTGCACATGGGGCATGGCTCGATAGTTAATATCACATGTGGTTACATAGACTACCATATTATACATACATGTCACTCACATACTAGATTTAGGGGCATGGCATAGATGTTCATGTTCTTCACCATCCAGGATTATATAGATTAGAACAGAAAGACATGTCATTCTCTTCTTTCACATTTACCAAACTTTCAAATTATACCCCATTTTACCTAGTTTATGAGTAGTCGGACCATATGGTCATATACAATGGTTTGTCTATAGCATTACCTAGACCCAAACTATATGATTTTATGTAGGACAGAGGGGATACATTGCTTTTGTTCCTCTAAGCATTTCTCAGTTCTAGTTTAGATTATCTAGAGTGGGGGCATCACAAATTTTTCTCTTCATAGTATACAAATTCTAATCACACATTATAGATAACATGAGCTTATGTGGGATAGAGAGCAGACATTGGTTTTTGGCCTTTGAGCATTTCTCATTTTTAACTAAATTCAACATAGGGGTTAAACATTGCTCTCCTTCTCCATGATTACATGGAGTACATTTTTAGATTCAATTTATGGGGTATCCATTTCAAGGATTCCTTATTTCTCTAGGAATTATTCACCTCTCCATCCACTTACTTGGCCAAGAATTGTGTTGAACTCTTTTTCGGCACACTTATCTTCATGTAGGTAGGTTCAAGTATGCATTTTATATTCTTTCTTTTACTCTAATACTTTATTTCATTGCATCATTAGATTAAAAGTGGGGAAAATGTATACATCCCAAATTGGTCAACAAACCACACATATCATGTCTTTTCATAATCCTTTTATAGGAGACTCTTACTAGAGAATGTGAATTTTGCTGACATTTAGCCATATCTTTCATTTTTTTTTTTCATTTGGGTCTTATTCTATGCTTGAGTCACCCTTTTTCCTATTCTCAATCATCTTGAGCCTTTCAAAAAATCATTCCACCTCATCTAGGTTATGTTTTCTATCCTCTTTCCATCCCCCCATGTCCCAAGATTGTAGGATAGGAGCATTGGGGTTGGACTACAACACTGGCACCACTGGTGTCCATTTCTAGTGCTCTTGCTTAGGGCCATTTTTAACTTCAACAATTAGTTTCTTTCACTAGATGAGTCCTAACCCCTTTCTTATCTTCATCCTTAAGTTTTCTAATGTTGGCCAAATTTAAATAATCTATCAAATTCAAAATAAATAATATCTTGTATAAAGGACTTCACAAGCCATTTTATATCTATCACTGACTACTTTGGCACATTACATAATTAAAATCAATTAATAGTATAGCTTAGTATTTTATATCACACATAGACTTGCATGCTTGATCAAGGAAGGGCCTATGTGAAAGTTCATTCTTACATCTATCATGCACATTTACTATGCATGTTCCCTAAAGGAGAACTACATTTGATCTATTACCGTAACTTAAGGGTTAAAGTAGGTAGCGATTAGAACAATAGGGGTTCTAGATCATGTGATCATTCTTACCCTAACCCAGTTTTTCCCCATTTTGCTTTTGATGTATTTGATTGTTTACATGTGTGTAGATAGATACAAGGTTTGGAGATTGAAACAGACCTACAACAAGCTTTGTTGACTTCTAGCCTCTAAGATTTTTTACACATGCTCATATCAAGGCAGTGAACAAAATCCAAAAATATTAGATCTCTTGGAAAATAGTGGCAGAGGTGGACTAAAATATAGGTTCCACTCTTGTCCACTTTTGATGTTCTTCTCCAATCATAAAATGAAGACTAGATCTAGATTCATGATAGTGTCCCAATCCTGCACCTCAATTTCCTACTTCTAAATCATTCATTTCAGTCCATTTTCAAATATTTCATTTTTCTTACTCATGTAAATTATTAGATAAAAATATATATTTTTCCATATTAAACTAGATTTTTTCCCTTACTCTAAACCCTTTATTGTTTAGGAACTAAACATTAGATTCCAAAAAATAATAAAATAACTCATCATAATAAATTCATTATGTTCTTATAACTAGGTTTAACACCTAATTAGTCTATTGTAGATCTGATTATCACCTTTGTGCATTATCATTTCTATATTAGGAACCCTTATATATCCAAGGTAGGATATACCCCTATATCAAAATTTTAGGGTTTAACATTTGGTGAACCTAATATTTGAACACAAAACCTTGGGTCAGTTAAGGTTTTATATTTTTTTCTTAATTGTTGTACTTTTTGTAAATTTTATAATTTTTCATTTGTGAGGTAATGGAAAATGTTCATGTAAAAATTTGATTCAAAATGGAAGATAAAGAAGTTTTGATTACTCATCTTAATAATAATAATGGATTAATGGATGCATTTTGGTATGTTATAAAAGATGAAATAAGTAAACAAGATAAAATTAAGGTTACCTCACCTAGTCATGTTGAATCTTCAAAAGGTACTATAATTGAGCCCAAACCCATAAATCTACCTATATCTAGTGGGGGCATGGGTTATGTGTTCAATTTTTTATTTCCTAAAACTACTATTGATACATATATCATGGAATTATCAATTGTTTCAACATAAATATTGGTTCCAATGCCTATTAATACTCAAAACATGTTTTTGTCCCTTTTGGTGACTACTCAAATTTCTAATATAAATCCCATTGGGTCTACAGTTCAAACACACCTTCAATTCATAAAGGCCTTAGAGGACAAGGTTACAAAAATTGAATAAAAATATTTAAAATCCCCTCATGTTATATATTTTAAAGATGTGTTGCATAACACTCTTGAACTTGAAATCTCTTTGTACCCTTTGCCAACTAGATTTTTTGCACATAAGTTCACATTTTATGATGTCAAGGGTGATAAGAGAAAACATCATCAAACCATTTATGCAACATGACTTGACTATGCTTCCAATTATAAACTTTTTACCAAATTATTTATAATAATCCTCAAGAACTATTCTTTAAGGTGGTTTTATAATTTACCTCTAAAATATGTAAAAGCATTCAAACCTCTTGCTGACCAATTATTACCACACGTTTCCATTAATATTTTCTAAAAGTTTTCTATGTTCAGGTTGTCAAAATCAAACAAGGAACCAATGAATCTATCAATGAATATGTCTTGAGATATAATATAATGCTAGCCAAAATGACCAATCTTATGGTAGATAAAGAGTTGCAAGACATTCAAGAAAACTTTGCTTGCAACATTAGATGAGTCTATTATTTTTAAGAAGTTTAAATATTAGATGACTTATGTCATGTTGTATGAGACTAATAAATGAAGCTATGTCAATGAATAATAATAAGTATGTAGAAAACACACCATCTACATCTAAATATATTACCAAATTTACGATCAAACCAAGTTATAAGGTAAACCATCGTAATCCTAAAAAATAAAAAACCATCATGGTTAACATAGTTTCACAACCTAATAGGCCTATCTTATCCAATACACCAAGAAGATAATTTATGCATTTACTTGAGTCCTCAGGTTCATTACTATTTTAGTTACTAGAGTGTAAGATTATATCTCTCTCTAATCCTATTGATGTTGATATGAATTGACCTTTACCCAAGTATATGATGTGAGTGCTAATTGTGATTATCATCAAGGACCAGGGCATTCTATATGTAGGTGTTTTACCTTGAAGCATAATATCCTCTTATTAAAGAGAAAAATCTTACATTTGAGCATCCTTCAAAGGAATCAGGATCACAACTTCATGATCTCCATAAATAAAAAATATTTAACCATCCTTTTCAAGACCATTATAAGAAGTAACCACAAGTGTAAGTGGAAAATAATGCACATCCTCCTCAACCGCATTATGTACACCCCCTAGATGGTATTATTTGTAATTACATGTGACATATACCTCTTATGGTTTAGAAACCTTATATTAATTTTGATGATAGTGAGATTAAGGATGATGACTCTAATCTTCATTATTTTTTCATGTAAGCATACACTAATAAACACCTTATATGCAGTGTTATGATTGATAATGGTGAAATCAAGAATTTTTTCATCATTAAATTACTTATACACTTGGTTTATAATCATAATGACTTAAAAGATTATACCATATGATTTAGAACATTCGATGTGACCTCCCAAAAGGTTTTAGGTGAGGTTGACCTACCTTTACATGTCATTCCCCAGCACATGGTTACTACCTTTTTAGTTATACCTTCCACATGCATATTTTATATATTATTGGGAAGACCTTGGATCCATACACTTTAAAAAATACCATTTATAGTGTATGGATGTGTAAAATACATACATTATAATTAGGTAATTATAGGTTCCATAACTCCATATGAACATCATTTTAAACAAGGAAAAAAATACCCAAATAGTTATTTAACAAGCCTATTGAGGATCATTTATTGTAAAAGGATAAGAAATAGGCAATCTCCTTTACTAGGTAACTAGTACTCAAGTGACCATTACATCATATATAGACATTAGATTAATTAGAATCCCCATCTACTATGCACCATGTTCAGATATCTAGAGCACCTACACATGTTCCTATTATTGTTATCCGAAAGATACCATATAACACTCAATGATGGGTTATACAAAACCCCAATCCTATAACTCCTACTACTACTTCATGACCACTAATTCCTATTTTACATACAGAAAGTATCACTGATACTACTATGATAGATATTGAACCTATACATGCTCCTTGATATTCTCATAAGAATATTACACAAGGTTTAAAGTGGGTATATATCTACGACCATACATTAGATAAAATCATATGATGATTTTTTACTTTTCAAATATTAAATATATACCAACAAAATCAAAAGCATTCAAAACTCTAAAAATATTTTTGACACTTACATATTCTATTATCCCCTTGGCATCTATGTGTTAGTTCTATGTTAATATATGGCATACTCAATTAATTATACATACACATGTGTGTCAAAATTATACTTGAGTGTGATATATGAATACACAAATAAATCACCTACTCTTATTTTGAATGTTGAGCCATATCTCTATACATGTTATACTGATATTGGTGGCATCTGCTTCTTTGATCTTGATACACACAAGTTATATGATTTGATGATCACTTTACATTATCATGTTTGAGATTGCATATGTACTTACACATGCCTTTATTCATGATTATATATTACATAATATACTTGATACGATATACACTTAACATTTTTTCCTAACACACTTGATCCATGGGCTACTATGACATGTTTATATTGGCTTATTATGATTTACTTTCTATACTCCATTGAGTGCCTTTCTTTGCTATTGTATTCCTTGTTAGAGCATTTGAATATGGTCCTTTACTTGTAGCCCCTATTACTATGTATGATTTCATTGTCACTTGCATATGTCATTATTTGTTATATGCACATTTAAATATGCCATCCTTACTTTTATTGATATTTGACTATGTCATGTCCCTTTGATTGTGTGGAATTTGAATATGCCCCTTATTTATGGTATCATTAGACCATTACCTTTTTGAATTATTTTCTAGTGCCCTTATGTGTGAAATTTTTTACTTGGTTATATTTTATAGTTACTATCTAGACATTTCCATGATCCTTATCATGTATCTTAGGCCTTCATGTGATCACATTGGTTCTATGTTATTCAATGCTATATTTACCTAGACATGTTCTTTTTATATGATGAATGATTCCATTCACAAATAATAAAGTTATATTATCATTTTGAGGAGAGGTAAATATCAATTAATGTCTTTACCTCACCTCAAATGGGTGGTAATTTAGTGGGGGCATGTCATAAATGCATATTATTCACACTTGTCATAGTTTATAGATTCAATGGGGGCATGCTTTGGAAGCATGTTATGCACACATATTCAGTATGCGATATTTATAGTAGTTATCATATTCAGTGGGGGCATATCATATGGGAATTGATTCCACACATTCATAATTTTTATATTAATTAGGGGCATGATTTGGAAGGATGTTCTCCACACCCATTTAATATACAACATCTCCATATTATATTTGGGGCATGTTTTAGAAACATGTTCTCCACATTAGTACTTATATCAATTTTCAGATTTATCCATATATATTCAGGGAAAACATTAGAAGCATGGTTTCCACACTTACATAGTTTTTTAAATTGGCCAAAAAACATAGTTATATGATTTAGATTCATAGTTGTGGAATAATTAAATACATTGGTACCATTGTTATACATAATGTCAGCATGAGACATATCTATGGTGCATATGTTATGCAATGTGCACCTAATATTGCAAAATACAACTTAGTTTCAGATTCTAAAACTCTTTTATGTATTTTTACCTCATCATGCAATTTTTCATATTGATACCCCATATACTTTTATGGACTTTATTGAGCCAATCTATGACAATATTGGTTCACTTTTTGGTATGGTTGAGGTGATTAAATCACTCAATCTTGCCAAATTTTTAGGTTGGAATTGATTGTATCATCAATATAGACCATGTTATAAGTATCATTGGGTTTCATGGTTGAGATAATCTCAACTACCAAGTGGAAACTCACTTTTTCCCTAAATTTTAGGGCATGGGCCTTCCTCTCTCTCTCTCTCTCTCTCTCTCTCTCTCTATATATATATATATATATATATATATATATATATATATATATATATATATATATATATATATATATATATATACTTTAAATATTTATCTATATTTTTCCTAATATTAGTTTTAAAGACTTAAAATAATACATATTGTTCAAATAAACTTACTAATAGGCAATGTGGTTACATTGACACAAAGGTGTAATACTAAACCTTGCTCTTTCAATCTCAATATATTTCAGTTAATTTCAACCCAGATTATGTCAACTAATTATATACTATAACATGTTCTTGGTTGTATGTAAATCACCAAAAAATCACCCAATTTGGGCACACACAAAGATAAGGTGTGATTATACACACCCATGCACACATTCCTCTATTTTAAACTATAAATGTCATTACTATATTAAAGGGGGGAATGTATATGATATTTATGGATCATATATCACCTCAGGTTTGTACACTTTGAAATCTTAGAGCTTGGTCATTACTCTTAGATTTTGACCCTTTCCCTCTTCCACAAGTGTTACGTCTACTCTATCTCATGCCCCTAGCCTGTCTTTGAGTCCAACTAGACTTATGTTGATGACCAACATCTTCTATTATTCCCATAATGCTTAAAATGTACTTATCCTCCATCTCTCTAAGTTATGAACCTATACCTACTTTTTTGCTCCCTAGACACTAACATTTTAGACATACACTAGCATCAACATTAGTGTCTTAACTTGATGCAAGTGTTTAATGCCCTAAATTCATATATTTTGAAAATTAAACATAACCTAATGGTTAGTTTAAGTTATCTAATGTGAGTTATTACTCCAAAGGGATTGATATAAATATAATATCAACCCTCATTCACTCCTCACTTTAAAAAAGACCAAATAGACCAAGGCAACTTATCAAAATCAACCTATCAAATATTGAATTGAACAAAGGTTCTATATATCCATACTAGTCATAGGTAAATCACATATATAGGTTTGAATTACTGCAGGAGAAGCCTAAGATCCCAATTTTCCAAATTACAATCTAGGTCACTTTTTTACTTTCTTTTCATAATATTACGTGATTCATAGACAATCCAACATGTAGGGGAGAACTACAGGAGTTTGAGGACCTCTTCTAGAGTATTGATTATGTAGGTAGTGCCACTAATTGATCTACACCATGAGGACTAGGACCAAGTGTGTGATGCATAAATGATATTTGGTTGTGTAGAGTGAATGGATAAATCTAATTCAAAAATAAACAACTAAGCACATTCAATGGAGTGAAAGTTTTACTTGAAATAAATTCAACTTATATTGATTAACAGAGAATAAGGAAAACTAGTAAAATGTGATATAATGTATATTTTACAAAATATATACATAGCTCATGATATATGTGTTATGATAGTGTGTAACATTGACCTTAGGCCATATGTGTATGTTACATATTTATACAATTATAATACAAGAGAATTTACAACCGCTATAATTTACCAAGAAGATGGTTGCATTGATTCATCTTCTAATCTAGATGATGGTTGGTGAACCCTACGAAGCATGTGGTCAAGGTAATTCAACATGAGGATCTGATATGGAGTCCAATATAACTTGAAGCTATGACACAAGACTATGAGCTATGAAGAGTGCAAAAGTTGGTGAGTTTGTGTGAAAATTAGTTAGTGCATGAGCCATGAGGCATGTAAGTCTACACAATATGGCATGAAACTTCCAAGCACATGAGGTTATGAGTTATGGAATGGAATTATGAGGTGAACTACATTTTAGGTGTGAGGTGTGTAAAATTTGGTGAATAAATTCAATAATTATCTAGTGTGTGGGATTGAGTTCGGAAATGCACATTAATAAGCATGTACTATAGATTATACAAGGATCAATGCATAAAAATTTTATGATATGGATGGGACTTATGCATATGATTATGATCAAGCTTCAATAAAAGAGTGTGAAATATTGGGTGAGATATGCATGCCCTAACCATTATAATGAATAAGGAGTAAGTGCATCTATGTAGGGATTGTGCATAAAACATTCACCCTTTTTTTAAGGGTAATAGTCTCCATTGCATCAATGTGTAATTAAATAAACTACACCTAAATTTGTTATGAAGTGTACCACTTTACATGATAAGAATATTATCTAACCTTAACCACTCAAAAAAGTTGTTGTGTGCCATGGTGGGTGCATGTGTCTATCACTTCGATGATTTAGTCTTACTCTTCAAGACGTAAGTGTTCAAGATCTAAATAAGGAGGATGTCGTGTCATTGCATGATCAATAACTGGTTGAGTAAGTCTTGATAATTGGCACATTGGAGATTGGGTGCATGCCCAAGCACTGAGGTATATCTAAATGAAGGCATTCTCATCAATTACATGGAAAATGGTGTAAGCACCATAATAAAAAGTTTTGATCTTCTAGTGTAGGAATTTGAAGCAATCCTTCTAAAGTTATAAATATAATTTATTGCCAACTTGAAGTGCATGAAGTTTTCAATGTGCATCATGGTGCTCCTTATACTTAGCTTGAGTGTGAGAGAGAATTTGGCGAGCCTACTAGTGAATAGACCATATGTGGCATAGAAAATTATTAGCTTTATCTACTTATCATTCCTATGTACATGATTCATTTATAAATTTTGTACTATATTATATGTATAAAGGTGCTAAAGGTTGAAACCAAGACATGTATGTAATGGACTATGTATAGTAGAGCTGTGAAGAGCCCTATTGTAATCATGTTGAATATACAATATATTTTCATCCAATGTGTGAGCATGTGTGTGGTTGTACATTTGTAGAATATGAACAAGTGTGAGATTGACCACTTTAGTTTACCCATCTATCTAAGGATGAAAAGACATCGATTGATCTAACTATGTACCCACAAATTCCCATAATGTTTACCAAAAATGACTCACAAAGTGTGGATTATTGTCATAAATGATGGAGTTTGGTAACCCAAAATGAACCCAAACATGGTTGATTAATTCCTATGTAGTCTTAGTTGCATCAATATTTTTTCTTCATGAAACTATGATCTCCATCCTTGAAAATTGATCCACTACAACAAACATAATGTCATGTTATCATCTCATCATATGTAATACAATCATGAAATCCATGCTAATAGATTTACATGGTCTTGATGGAACTAGTATAGGTGTATAAAGTCTAAGATTCCTATTCATAAACTTATAAATGCAACAAGGAAAGAAATATTTGATGTGGTAGTCCATATTTGTGTATATATGTGGCTAGTAAATGTGTGACTATAATGAAACTAGATTATATGTCACACCAAAGTGTCTTGAGGTTTGGCATTGTGCACGTACTAGATGAGTCATTGGTAAAGTGAACCAAAGGGAACATAGATATGTCTGAGATTCTAGAGAATCTAGTCAGATAAGCATAACTCCTCAACTTGTGTACCTTATGTGAGACTAGTCTAAGTTGCTTTAAAGTCCTGATGAACTAAGTAGAGATGAACCCAGTATAAAAATTTATGGTTTCATGTGTCTAGCACTATGATGAGAATGTGAAATGGTGGTTAGTTGGGGAAATATGAGCCTTTTTATCCTTCCCTTTATTTTTATTTATCACAAGATGGAACTACTATAGCTAAGTCATCCACTTTATGTGACACGCATTTTCTATCTTGTTATATGATTGTAGGAACTAAAGTGGTTTATGGTCTTAATGAATAAATGTATCGTTCTTAAGAATGTACTATTGCCATTGCTTAATTGATTGAAAAATAACATATAATTACTTATCATAGGTGGATTACCTTTGTACCATGTCACTAAATGTCTCAGAGTGGTACATGACAAGATATTTGTATTGCATGAGAACTTCATTGAGTGTGTAGTTAGACACATCAGCGTGTATTTTTAAGGTTTGCATAATTTTAGGCATTACAAGAATAGGTGTTGTAAAAATATGTTAGTTTAGTTCCTCAAAAGAACATATAATAACACATGTGTCTAATCAAACTTGGATTTGGCGTGTGAGTTGTTTGAGAGCCCAAGAGATGTATGAGAAAACAAGGATGAACTTACAGTAGAAGTTAGCAAGTCCAAAAAAACTCCTTAATTTTTTGATCTTCTTTAGATCTACACTAATGTTGATGCAATAAATTATGTATCCCAAGTATTGGATCTATGCCATGCCAAATATACACTTAACTAAGCTATCTTACAACTTGTGTTGGCATAAAATGCCTAAGACATCTGAGATGTTCTCCATATGTTACTCCCAAGTCTTGCTAAAGATGATAATGTCATACAAGTAGTTGGTGATGAAAGAGTTTAGGAATGGATAGGATATATCATCCATAAAGTGCAAGAAAGTGGCTAGTGCTTTGGTGAGGCTAAAAGGCATGACCAATCATTCATATAATCATTCCTATGTCTCAAATGTTATCTTCTATATGTCTTCAAGATAGAATAGAACTTGATGGTTATCTAATTTTAATTTGATCATGGTGAAGTATTATGCACCTCATAGGTGGTAAAAAAGGTCATCGATACATGGTAGTGGATATTGATTCTTCACCAATATTTTTTTTAATACATGATAGTCTATACAGAGTTACCAAGACCCAACCTTCTTCGGTGGGAGGACTATAAAACTCCCACAAGGTAAAGTTTTAGACCTGATCTTACCCTAATCAAGAAGATATTAAATCTGGTATTTAAATTCATCATTATCCCAAATTAATCTATGATAGAGGGGGATATTTGGAAGGGGGGATCCAAGAACCAAATTGATTTAGTGTTTTAATTTACTATGTTTTGGAAGATCTTTAGGTTTTGAGAATACTTCACTACTCTGATCTAACAACTTATCCATTTATTGTTATTGTGATGATGTGACATTTTTATACATCATCAAGGTATGCTTCAGTTTCAATTACATAGGTGTATAAGCATGAATCATGCATAGCATAAACTTTTACATGTGTGAGATGAACTTGTGACATTACTTGGTAGAGACCAAGGTGACTTTGGTCATAGGTGCTAACTCAAAACATTTTAAAAAACAATCTTGTAAGCAAATAGTCTAACACTATGGTTTATATTGATATGTCACTTTACAATCATATAAGTACAATCTCCCTAGCAGTATTTTGTAGACCTTCAAAGATGTAATGTCACAAGTGACATTGTCCTCCATAGTCTTAAATTTCTACTAAAGAGTACATTATTTCCATACCTATATATCTTTCCCCTATTGCAACCTCCCTAAAGATTATGGATTTGTATGTGTAGTAGTGGTAAGACCAAGGTACTAAGATGTGGATTTCATAATGATGCTCTTCACACTATCACTATTGACGATGACATGGAGAGGATGACCCTTCACTTATAAATTGATATGGAGGATATGTTTATACATTTTAGAGATGTCAATAATAGTGGTGTTGGTGCTTAAACAAGAGACATATAGATCAATTTCATCCATTGATGTGTGTTATGATTCAGATTGTGGTAATAAATATTGATGCACATGACATTCATAATCATCATGAGTGGATGTGTGATGTTGATGACACCACTTATTAGTAAATGTCTTCTTCTTACCTTTGTTTGATGTAGAAGGCACTAGAGCCTTTGAGGTTTGAGAATTATTATAATGTTAATTTATTTTAAAACAATTTTGTTATTGCTTATACATATAAGGCTATGATGTGGAGTTGTGTGAAGGCTAGGCCTTAAACACTATGTTGAATGAAGAGGTGACACACTAATTCATCTTTGCCTTGGCTATAATATTTTTAGTCTTGAAATATGTTTTCCCTAGAGTGTTAGAAGTCAATAACTCCACCTTTACATAGATATAAGGTGAGATTTCACTGATGTATGTCATCACCTTATGTCATTTACTCAATTTCTTATGAAAGTTCATAAATTAGTCATGAAAAATGTTGCTTTAATCTTCCATGGACTAATTTTTACACTGGTGTAGTTGTTTTAACTTGATGTGTTCATATTCAAAGTGGCATAAAGGGTAGTATTCCTCCTTCATCACATCAATAAAAGTTATATAGGCTTTAATTATAATCCACTCTTTTATGCATTGTGTGTTGAAGATCTCCCACTAATGAATGACTAGTATGGACATATTCAATACTGTAAAGGTGATCTTCTTAACATTGTTGAAATAATTGACTAAGAATTATGCCTTGAGTTGTTGAATCTAAGCATCCAATGCTTTGACATAGATCTTGTCTTAAAATATAGGGATGTTGATTTTAAATTGAAATTCAAAGAGGGTTTGTTGCTAAAACCATTATTGAGCAAACTATGGAGGTGTGGTTGAAGGCATAAAATTGAGATGTACCATCAATTAATGGAAGTGTCTAAAACATTTAGTGTGTTTTACCTCCAGTGTGTTAGTGATTAGATTTTGTACTTTAGGGGCTACCTCAAGTTGCTTTTAGGTGTCATCCATCTTAATTTTTCTATGACATTCATTTAGATATTTTGAAACAAAATTGACTTTCATTTCTTCTTTCATGAGGTGCACTCACCTGTTTAAAATCATAAAAAGGAATAGAGATTGTAAGCTCTAATACAAATGACCCACACCATGGAGCCCAAGACCAAGTGTGAGAGGGATAATTAATTTTTGGTTGTGCAAAGTGAATATGTAATGGTAAATTAGAAATAAATAAATAAAGTAATTTAATGGAGTGAAAGTCTTACTTGCAAGAAATTCAACTTCTATTCATTAACACAGAATAGGAGAAAATGCTATAAGTTCCTATAGTGCATATTTTATAGAGTAGATACATAGAACATGATATATGTGTTATAAATGTGTGGAGAATCAACCTTAGGCCATATGTGTACGTTACACACTTTTATAATTAGAAAAAAAATGTAGTTACAACCACTATTAGTTACAAAGAAGATGGTTGAATTGGTTCATATTCTAGGCTAGATGATAGTTGGTGAGCCCCATGAAGCATGTGTTCAAGGTGATTCAATTCATGGATGTACTATGGAATCAAAAATTCAGCTAGGCATATGGAACTATGAGCTATGGTGCAAGACTACAAGCTACAAAGATTTTCAAAGTCAACAAGATGGTGTAGAACTTATGTGGTGTACAAAACACTGAGGTGCATAAGTATGTGAGCTATAGTGCAAAACTACTAGGCACACAAGGCTATGAGCTATGACATAAAACTATGAGGTATACTATATTTTAAGCATGATGGGTACATAATTTAGTAAGTATAGGACTTATGCAATATAAAGGACTTCAAGTTAGGAAGTTTATAATAATGAGTACGTAGTGTGGAGTGTGCAAGGGTCAATGCATAGAAGTCTATGGAATGGAACAAGACTTGTGCATATGATTGTGAGAAAAATTTGGAAAAAGGAGTGCATAATACTGGGTGAGAGGTGTGTGCCCTACATAGTATATTGAACAAAGAGTAAGTTAATCTTTGTAGGGACTATGCATGGATCACTAAAATTGGGGTCTTTGTGGTCAGCTCAACATCGTGTGCCCATTAACTCATTTTTCCTAAGGTCACTATGAAGATGAATAAATAGGTATTTAAAAATTCATGATTAACTATAGTACATGACCTAGATATAAATGAACCATAGTGAAGTTAAATTCAAATTAAGAAGCATCTATGTGGTCTCATCTCATTTTAGCAAGTATTCCATACAAAACACTTGTATCAAACTAAAATATTAGCATCGATGAAATAATCCTAGGTTGATGTTAGTGTCTAAAAATATAGAAGCATAAAATCCAAAATTTGGTGACTTTTTAAAACCATACCCACCCCCCTATTTCTTACATGTTCTAGATCTAGCACTATGTTAGCATCAAAACTAGCTAATTATTTTACTTCTTTGTCATTTCTATGCATACCTTAGCTATAATTTATATATTTAGACTATACTCAGCATTATAAATTTAGTGTATGCGTATATCTAAATTTATCACCCAATTGGCTTGATGTAGATCTTATTATAACCTTTTTGCATTGTCATTTATATATTCTTAACCCTTATACTTTCAAGGTAGGATATAACCACCATATCCAAATTTAAGGGTTAAATAGTTTTTTTTTTTTTTGTGTAAGATACATTAATTTATTGGTGAATGAATGCATAATTTATCATTTCAAAATTT
>JARHVA010000494.1:4580000-4780000 GCA_037957365.1 Torreya grandis
GAACCAAAATTAGAAGTAGCCTTTCATCAATCCTTTATTGAGATTAAGAGCAAAGTGGAAGAGTTATATAATGAAATAAATATTTGAAGTGAAGGTAAACAATAAGAAGAACCTTTAACTAGTGGTAAGGGTAAAGGAGAATAACCTCATAAATCTCCTCCATCTAAAACTTTTCCTCTTTCACTGGTGATAATAAAAAGAAAATTTCTACTTATGTTTCTTTTAAGGTTAATCCTGATGTTAAATTTGATTTTCCAACTTAAAATGGAGATCTTATTGTAGAGAATTTGGATCATTAGATCAATAAAATGGGAGTATACTATAGGATTTAAAATATTGATGATGGAAAAGAAAAATTTAGGTAGCCGCTCTTCAGTTGGTTTTTACAACACTCATTTGTGGAAGAGTAAGACATAACCTGATCTCTTTAATCATGGTAAAGTGATAACTTATTGGGATGATTTTATTTTTGCATTAAATAAGATTCTATCCATTAGGATATATACAACAAGCTACTATGGATTGGAAAAATTTAAGGCAATGTAAGGTCAAAATGTACAAGATTACAGTCATGAGTTTAGAAAGATGGATTTGGTGTTAGGAATTCCTCTTTATGCTAAAGAGAATATTTTGAAATATATTGGTGGTTTACATAGTTATTTAAGGCATAGAATCATTATGTTTATCCCCACTAATCTTGATGAAGTTTGTGTCCAAGCTTTCTATATTGAATGAAGGGGTAAAGTAACTAAGGACATGGAACACCTCACAAAGATGCCAAACAAACTACGTGAAGGAAAATACAAAGGAAAAAGAAAGGGTAAGACAAAACACACCTCTATGGTAAAGAAAGAGGAAGAGAATCCTTTTTTATCTCATTACAAGTGAGAAGGCCATGAATATTATAATTATTGGAATATCCGTCCATAATGTAACCTAAAATGGTTCAGGAACAAGAAATGTAAGAAGATTATTGTATTAATATAACAAGGTCTCAACTTTGATTCTGGTGATGAGACAAAGGTTACTTCCATGGGAATGAAAGGTTCATCTACTTCCTCTTATAGAACTAAATCTCCTGATTATCATTCCTATTTACATTATAAATAATTGAGTTATTCCACATTAGAGTGATTTATAAGAATACTAAAATAGATACTCTTTTTGATAGTGAATCTCAAACTATTATAAATTATAAATAAGTTGTGAAAAAATTACGACTTGAAATGAAACCACATCCTAAACCATAACCTTTATGATGGATATGTGATGATGATAAATTTCAAGTCACAAAAACATGTAGGTTAAGATTTGCAATGATTTATAAGTCCATTAACAAGGTAGAGTTAGATGTGGTTCCACTTGATAATCATGGTATTATACGTATAAGTCTTTTATTGAATTATAGAAAATAAATATTCTATAGGGAAGATTATAAATATTTGCTTATAAAATATGGGGTTGAATACATTGTTAGAGCCCATCAGTTAAAAGCAAACTTATCACTTGTATCTATAAGATAGATGAAAAGGTTTGTCAATGTAATAAATAACTTTATGCTCATGGTTTTAAAAGCCAAGGATGATGATAAATCCAAATGTATATAAGGTTGTGATGCTAAACATATGCATGAAATAGTTAAGACTATGTCTAAATATAGTGATGTTTTTCACTATCTATAAGATTTACTTCTTAAAAAACATATACAACATGAGATACAACTTCAAAAATATGAATAAATTCTTAATATTGGCATATAAAAGTTTTCTATTGTGGATAATGAATAAATAAAGAAGCAAGTTCAATAATTTCTTGAGAAAGAGGTCATTTGGAAAAGCACTTCTCCATGTGGTTTGCTAATTATTCTGGTAACAAAGAAAGATGACACATGGTGGATTTGTGTGGAGTTTTGATCTTTGAACAATATTACAATTAAAAACCTTTATCCTCTTCATCGTATTTATGATTTGTTAGATTAATTTAAAAATGTTGTTTATTTCACTAGGTTAGACTTAAGAAGTGGTTATCACCAAGTGAGAATTAGTGAAGGTAATATTTGGAAAAATGATTTTAAAACTAAGGCCTTTTTGAATGGCATTTTTTTATTTTTGGGATTTATAATGCACCTACCACATTCATGTAGGTTATTAATGATGTATTTAGTCCATTTATAGAATATTTTTTAATAGTATACGTAGAAGATATTTTGATCTTACTCATACTTGGGAAAATAATGTAAAATGTAAATCATATTAAGAAAGTTTTAGAAAAATTTTAAAAGGATAAATTGTATCTAAATATGTCTAAATATGAATATGATAAAACATCTTTAGTATATTTATGTTATGTTGTAAAGGATGTTAAACTAAAAATTGATCTATCTAAAGTTTAACCCATAGTGAAATGGCCTAAGTGTAATAATGTAACTGAAGTTAGAAGCTTCCTAAGGGCAATCCAATTTTATAAGAGATTTATTTCTAACTTCTCATTGATTGCATTTTCTTTGCATGCTTTGACAAGTATTAAATAGGTCATTCGGGAGGAAAGCACCAAAGAGCCTTTGACATGCTGAAAGAAAAGATAATAACAACCCAAGTGTTATCACTTCCATATTTATAACAACCCTTTGAGATTGAAACCGATACAAGTGATTATGTCATGGGTGTAGTATCGATGCAAAATCATAAACAATTGACCATTCATAAACATTCACAAGCAAGGTAAATAATTATCCTACTTATGACAAAGAGTTGTATGATTTAGTTTAAAGTGGAAAGAATATCTAATGGGGAAAGAGACAATAATCTATATAGATCAGTAGTGTTTGAAATATCTCCAATCACAGTCAAAGCTACAATAGTCAAGGAACTTTAATTTTATTATATTTATGTAATAATTCCATCTCATAATTATATATAATAAAGGTACACAAAACAAGGTATATGATACTCTTTCAAGACCTCGTATTATAGAATTTATTCTAATGAATAATATTTATTTAATGCATGAAATTTATAATCAATAATATGCTAGAGATGTTTATTTTAATGATGTATGTGAAGAGTTAAGCCATGGAAAGAAGGTAGAAGAATTGGATTATCACATGCATGATGGATTATTGTATCATCTTGGTAAACTTTGAATCAGATAAGATGAAAGAGTCCATGTGATTATATAAGGACATACTTATCTTACTTTAGGTCATTTTGGAATTGATAAAATAGTTGCACATTTGCAAAGATTTTTTTATTGGTCTCAAATGTATGAAAATGTATCCAAATTTTTAAAAGTTTGTATTTTTTGTGCCACTATCAATCCTAGTAGCATACATTTGGGATTTCACACCCCACATCCCATACCAACCCATTAGGAGTGTGTTTCTATAGATTCTATGGGAGGATTTCCTATGTATAGAAATAATCATTACTATTTGTATGTGGTTGTAGATATATTTAGTAGAATGTGTGTTTTAGTGCCCTATAAAAAGACTTTCATAGGTGATGAAATTGTGCACTTTGGGCTCATTTTATTTTACCCACACCTATTATTTATAATTAGGTTTTTTAGTTTATTGAGAAATATTGTGGATGAAATGTAGTTCTTTTCTTGAGATTTGTGTCCACTAAGTCCCACAAAGATGAAAAGTTATCAATTGTATGATGGTTCATTTAATCTAAGGGTATTATAGTAAGCATCCTAAGCTTTGGGATGAGTACTTATGTTATTTAAAACATTATTATAATAATTCCATACATTCTTATACAATTAAATCTCCTTTTAAGACATTTTTTGGTTATTTGTCTATATGTCTCCCTTGGACTTCACATTTGGACAAGAAATAATGATGGATAAAATTAAGTATGAAGAAAAAGATAAGAGGTTCATAGATAAGGTCTAATCCATTCATCAATATGTCAAATAGTTTTTGTAAAATAGCCAATCTAAGTAGAAGGCTAGGCATGACAAGCATCAGAATGATCATCACTTATAATTTGGTGATCTAGTTTTTCTTCACATAAGCAAAGAATGCCTTAAAGGTAAAGGTAAAAATATTTTGGATAAGAGTGGTAATAATTTTTTTTAGTTATAAATACCACGATACATGCAAAGGTATTTATTTGTAAATGTTGAAAACTTGAAGTTTTATGAGCCACCTATGATCATAGATCAAGGTGAGAATAGCCAAGTAGCCTTTATAGATGATTTTGTTCTTGAATATCTTGATGAGTTATAGGAAAACATGATTATTGATAGGAATAAAAGGACATCACAAAGAAGAGATATTCAATACCTATAATTTGGTCTAAAAAGAACAAATCCAAGGTAATGTGTATAAAAACTATAAAAGTGAGGGACCTATACCCTCACTTGTTTTTAGAATAAAAATAAGCTTTTGTTGGTCCAAAATTTTTTTAGTGGGAGGAGTGATCTATGATTATACTCAAACTTATATAATAAAATTTTCTACAACCCCATTTGAAACATCCCAGCATAAAAGATTTTGCGAAAATGAATCCAATGCATTTTGAATAGGGTCAAACAGACATCAGATGCAAAAGTTATGACTTGTTGAAAAATTGGGTACAATGATGATGTTATAAATGTGCCAAAATCCACTTAGATACCACATAGTCCATGGAGGACACATCATACAATTATCACATAGATTCCACATAAACTTAGCACCTAAGTCCACATAGTCATCCTTGACCACAACATAAGGAATAAGATATGGATTTTAAATCCAAGTTTATCTCCATCCCCATAAACGTGGGATTAAATCCCACCCAAAGTGCATGGGAGAATTATCTAAGCCTTAAAAAAAGGAACTGGAAGACGGGATAGGATTTATAATGTATGGGATAAAGTGATAAATCTTAAACCCATAATTTTAGGCCTTGGGAACACTATATAAGCCCATGATCCTCATTTGTAAATACATTCCAAGTTTTTTATGTGAGAGATATCTTCAGGAGAAGAACAATTAATAAACAAGGAAGATCAACTCCTATATAATATATTGTTATAAATACTTCCTAAAGCTAGAGAAGGAATTATTTTTATAGACCAACATTATATTTTAGGGTAAATAGTGTATTTTTCACCATTTAATAGATTAGTTCAAAAAAAAAATTGGACTCGGAGACGTAGACCCTAAAAGGGTAAACTCCATTAATAAATTTAGTTTTAATTTTTGTTAATTTTATTAATTAATTATTATGTTTCAATTAGTTTAAAATCTAGTTTTTAATATTATTCTAATTTTTTTGAATTTTATGGGAAATTGATAAAAAAATTTAAAGTATCTAAAATTGGCAAAATTGAAATTATAAGTATAATATTGCATTTTAGATTAGACGTAAAAGTATGACATATTAAAAAAATGTCAAAATTTTGTAACTTTTGGATTTAGTGAATATAAATGCACAATTTTTAATATAAAATTTCTAAACTAATATTAAAGGTATAAAATTAATCTTTAAAAAACATGTACGTAAACCTCATAAGAACCATAGACTATCTATCTACCCTAATAGTAAACACTCATGACAATATTCATCTAAAATCTATGGCAAAAATTTGATAGGCCACTAGAATTTAACATTAAAAATAGTTTCGGTGTCGAACATGGTAATGTTATGTTTCAAATATTTGTTTAGCTTAACATAGTAAAATTCATAAAATTTGACAATACCCAAATTAAACTTGATTATTACCTATTATTTTTTTAATCTTAAATGTTACAAAAATTATTTATTATATTTAAATGTTTACTTTAAATTCCAAAGAAATGACATTTTTCTTATGAGATGGAATTTTTTTTCCTTGAAATATAAAAAATAAAGCAAAAGGAAGTAAAAAAAAAAAAAGAAGATAACCACCAAAGTAGTTTAAAAAAAAACCATTACCATAATAATGCAATCATTTATTTTCAGAGGAAAATGCATCTTAGGAAAATAGATATAACATAACCTCAATGAAACATTGTCCTTTAGAGTTTATTTATTCTTATTTTATATACAAAAATCCTTGTCTGAAAAGGATTAATTGAAATCAAACATGTACATGTTATCACTCAAAAGTGCACCCTTGCAAGAATTTGTGCCTTGTTATCCTTTCTATTGATATAATGGAAACACTTCAAAGTGTGGGACCTTGTATTATAGGTAATATCCATATTAATGGATGTTTTGCTTTGGTAAACTCACCTAATTCTCTCTAAACTATATAATTTTGTGATTTTGTGACTAGGAAAAGGGTAGAAGAAGCAATGCTAAATATGAAAATAAAAATAAAAATTGAAAATTGGATTGATGCACCAATGTTAATGTAAATTATGACTATAATTGAAATATTTTGGAAGATAAATAACCTTCACACATTTACTTCATCTTCATAAAATGATTATTGCATCATTATTTCACATAGAGGTCTAGGCAAACACTCACACTAGCTTTGAAGGAATGAAAAATGATTGAATTTACTTCTAGATTAGGTATAAATCAGAATTATGAACTTTATGTGACCTAAAATATTATTTTTATAAAGGTTATATATTCATACATAAACATAGGAAAAAAATTGTTTACTAAGTTACATCAATGAATATTAAGAACACACTTCCTGAACAACCTAAAAATGGAGGAAAAATCAACGCTTTATTACTTCAAATATGAGGTAATATAAATTTTGATAGAGTTTCAGTAAGAAAAAACATAACATAATCATAATTATTTTAAAATTAATTTATGTATATAAATTAATAATAGATATTTAATACAATAAGCTCCAGATGAGTCCCTGTTAGTCCTACTTCAATCTTGCTTAAACTCCACTACCAACTCAACCTTGAATTGAAACTTCAAACCTTCAAACACACTTAAAAAATATAAACATAGAATTTTAATAGTATAAAAATTATTGATATTTGAATATGGTTTGGTAAGTATGGTGAGATTCTTGTTCAAGTTTTGGAAAATTCAAAGGTCTCTTGCATGTTTTGAAAGTTTTCAATCTTGAAGAGATCTTTAATTAACTGCTCTTGAACTTGCAACTTGTATTGAAATATTTTTGATCTCTAGTTAACTCCTTTTGATATTACATACATATTTAATTTTTAATTTAGTTACTTTATTTGTATCATGGATTTTTACTTCATCCTCTTGACATGAAATTTGGAGTTTGACTTCACTTACCTTGACTTGCAACTTGCATGCATTTTGACTTTCTAAATTTAGCCCAAAGTGGGGCATAGTAGGAGAGAGATTGCATAATGAAACTAGAAGGGGTATATTTCATGAAAATAGGCCTCAAATATTAACCAATAATTTATCTCAACTTCTTCACTTTTTCATGTTTTGAACTCCACTTTTCTAGGGCTAACTAAAGACTCTTATTGTTGATTTAACATTTTTTAAATTTAGCCAAAAGGGGGAAACCTATATTTTGGAAATTTGCGTCTATTTAGGTAAATTAAATACATAAAACTATTTTTAAATATTAAATTACATTAAAACATACTTCCATGTCATATTTTAGGAGTTTTCATTTGATAAAACTTAAAATATGCACTATTTATGTTGACTAGCTTACACACTTTCATTTTTGAATGCCTATAGGTCTAAGTTATACCATTTAATAAAGTTTTGTGAGGTATAAATAACTCATTAATTTTTAATAATGACCATTTATAACCCATATAACCATTAAAACTCTTGTATGTGCTCAACTATTCTCTTAAACCTCTCAAAAATTGTCTTTTTTGACTGTCTCTCTTGCTTGCTTAAAATTCTGATACATGTACATTTACCTTTATTCATTTTTTGAATAAATATTTATATTTATAAACATGTATGAAGGTAATTATTCCACATAATATCTCAAAAAATAAATTATTTTTCAAAAATAAATTCAAAAATATAATTATATCTCTTAAACCTAAGTCATTGGGGTTTAAGAAGGGTTTTAGAGCACCTATTCTTATTAAAAAAAATTCATAAAGTTAAGACACTATATCCTTAAAAAAATGAATTTAATATTTATTTAATATGGGGCCAAAAATAATTTTAATACCATTTTAATAATATCTTATTTACTTTCATGTATCGAGAATTTGAAAATTGCCTTTACGAACTTGCAACTAGTAGTTAGAGGAATAGAAGAAACTTTTATCAGAATATAGACTTGTGATATGTTCCTGAGTGTATTTTTTACCTAATTAATTTCTATTATGTTTTTTACACCTTTTTAAATCTTCAATCCATGAATTTACTCTTATTTAAAACCTACACATAAGTAACTTTGACCAATGGTAGAAAATTCTCAACATTTTTTACAACTTTGTTGAGATGATTGCCTGTTAAACACTCAAGACCAGTAGATCTATCCATTGAGTTATTAATTCATGAAAATATAAAAAAATATTAAACTAAAAATTTCATAAATAAACTAAATTTTTATTCATAATCACTTATTTGATTGAAAATTGGAACAACTACCAACTAAAAGACCAGTAGATCTATCCATTGAGTTATTAAGTCATGAAAATATAAAAAAATATTAAACTAAAAATTTCATAAATAAACTAAATTTTTATTCATAATCACTTATTTGATTGAAAATTGGAACAACTACCAACTAAAAAATATGCTAAATAACACTTAGTAGAAAGTAGAAACTAAAATAATTACCAACTATAAATATGTATAACCTCACTTTGATTAAAATTAAATATAAAACTACTATTATAACCTATAGTAACTTAATTTAACAAATATATATAGTCTTATACAAAACCATTAACTGGTAGTGCAAAGTATCTACCCTTCTTCACCAAGCTCATATGACTAGCAAACTTGATGGTAGCCATGATATAATGGAATACATGTAATTGAATGCTGATCATGACATATTTGTTTTTATTAAAAATAAAACTTATACACTTCCTCTAATTTTATTGAACTATTAGTAACTTGAAGTGCACACTTGGGTTCATTTTAAACATGTTTAGCCTCTTCTTCATGTTCTTAAATGAACATGATAGGTAGTGTTTTTAATTTTTTATCCTTCAACTGGGATAGATAGATGATAGTGCATTATATTTTTGTATTATGTATCTCACCATTATTCTCTTTATAATGAACCTATACCTCTTCATAAGTTGGTTGCTGAAACTAAAAAAATTGAGATGGACCTTGTGGCATACTTGTAGAATTAGATTCAAGAGTGAAAAAAATTATGAAAATTGATTGAGAGGTTAATAACCTTACCTAAGAACATTAATAAAGTAATAAATAATTATAATTACCTCTTTAAATTTTATAATTAGAGGACTAACTCTTGCTTACATGTTGTCTTGCTCATTGAAGCTACCCTTTTATATATTTGTCAACCCATATTCTTCTTGCATAAGAGGTAAAAACTAATCCAATTAACTCAAAAAAGATTGAAAACTTATTTTAATTAGCTTGTACATCAATTTTTTACTCTTGTGTCTCATCAAATTCATCTTTGCATCAAGGGAGAAGCTCAATAGATTGAAGGAGAAAAGGAAGTTCAAAATAGAAATTTACCTTTTCTTGTGGCTTATCAACTTATTATTTATTTGGGGAGATTATAACCCCTAATGCATATTTATATTGATTGGTTTTAATTTAAACTTATAAATTTTTGGAATACTCCTCAAGGAATGCAAAATGCTCTTTTTCTATGCCAAATTGAAGCTCATTTGACCAATACAACTCTTGATCATCCTCTCTTGAAAACTTTTCCTCTTCACCTGCATGTTCTTATTTTTCCCTTCATACAATAGGTCCTTTAAAAAAGAAGATGGTAGGAGGGGAAAAGGTTCCATTTTGTGGAATAAAAATATAGGTCATAATTGGTTTCTCTTTAATGGGATTTGGGATTAAAGAAACATTAAGAAGGATTTCATTTAATATTCATTTTAAAGAAGGAAAAAAACTTGTGTTAGGGATTCATGCTTAAATATTTCATACTTATTTTTCCTCTCAATAATAAACTTCTCACATTAATATTCATGGACAAATTCATTTTGAGGGATGGGTGGAGGGCTCAAAAAACTTGGAAAATTTCTTGGTTGTGCTTCTACAACTTTTTCCTTATCTTGATTTTGGATAGACATGGGAAAAGTCTCTTTCTCAAGAGTAGGAATGACATAATTAGGTGGCATGGTCTAAGAAGGTTTCTAAGATGGAATTTTATTAGGATATTTAATAGGATTGAGATTTTTAAAACATGGAATTTTGAATCAAATAGACTCTGTTGAAGGTTCAATGGGTTCTAGTTATTATTTCCAACATGGAATTATGGATTCAATGCTTTGTATTGTCATGAAAAATAGTTGTATTAGTTATCTTGTAGCCTCATTGTATATATTTAATGATTCATTCTCTTTATTATTTATATAGGCTTGATATGCAAGTTATTTTTGATGTCTATTGTAATTTTTCCATATCAATCTTCATAAATTGTCTCTTAAATTCATGTATTATCTCTTTTACATATTTTTTGGGCTGATTAGAAAGAACATGATTTTGCCAAGGCTCATTGGAAACATGATTAGGGGTGGGATAATGGTAAATATCATGGGAATATTGATATACTAATGGTTTATTTATAGGTTAGGTAAATCCATGAATATTCTCATATTGATATGAAGAATATTAAGGTATAAAAGATACATTTTCACAAAAATAAAGGATTGAAATACACATCAACTGATGTTTTTAGGCACTTGGATTACTCAAACAAATTATATACAGCTTGGAGTCACTAGATGTTGAGTACTTAGGAAATGACCTTTCTATAAATTATTAAAATCAACACCAATATTTATAAATCCTATGTGTTATTGTCCCATCGAGCATGCCAAAAACTATTATCACTTATAAGTACACTCTTACAAGAATGAGTGCCTTGTTCTCACTTCCATTGATATACTATAAAATATCTAAAGAATGAATCCTGGTAATGGATATAATATCTAGATGAAGTGTTAGTTTCCCTTGGTACACTCACCTACTTCTCTCTGAACTATCTAGTTATGTGATTTCTTAACTATGAAAAGGGTAGAAGGAGAAATGCTAAAGTAGAAAATGGAAAGGAGAATTAAAAATTGGGGTGATGCACCAATATGAAGGTCAATTATGCCTATGCTTGACACACTTTGGAAGATAAATAACCTACACACATTCAATTCATATTCATACAATGACTCTTTCATCCATATTTCACATACAGGTCTAGACAAACACTCACACTATTTGGAAGGAATGAACAATGATTGAATTCACTTCCAAATTAGGTAAAAATCATACTTAAGAACTTTATGTGACTTAAAATAATTATTGTTTTATTCATAAAGGTAATATATTCATATCTAAATATAAGTAAAAAATCATTCACTAAGTTACACCAAAGAATATTAAGAATACACTTCATAAACAACTTGAAAATGAAGGAAAAATCAACTCTTTATCGCTTCATACGTGAAGTAGTACAAATTTTGGTAGAGTTTAAGTAAGAGAAAAGTATAATATACTCATAATCATTCAAAAATTAATGTTAATATATAAATTAATAAGAGATATAGAATAAAATAATCTCTAGATGAGTCTTTGCTAGTCTTAATTCACTCTTGCTTCAACTCCACTACCAACTCAACCTTGAACTGAAAGATTAAACCTTTAACATAGTTCCCAAATTCCAATGTAGAATTTTAAGAGTCTAAACATTATTTAAATTGTAATATGGCATGGTAATTAGGTATTTAATATTCTTTGAGTTTTTTAAAAGTCAAAGGTCTCTTTCATACTTTAAAAGTCTACAACCTTGAAGAGATCTTTAGTTAACTCCTCTTGAAATTGAAACTTGTATTGAACTATTTTTTATATTAATTTAACTAATTTTTATATTTCAAGAATATTTAAGTTTGAATTTAGTTACATTTATTTTTATCTTATGGTTGTACTTGAGTTTCTTGACTTGTAGCTTGGAGTTTGGCTTCACTTATCTTGACTTGCAACTTATATGCATCTTGACTTTCTAAATTTAGACAAAAGGGAGGCATAATATGAGATAGATTTCATGTTAACCATATAAGGGATATATTTAATTTAAATATTTACTCAAATATTAACTAATATGTTAAATAAAATTTTCCACTTTTTTAGGGCTAAATGAAGACTCTTGTTGTTGACTTAACCTTTTCTAAATGTAGCCAAAAGTGGGGTGACTTATATTTTAGAATATTATATATATCCAGGTAAATTAAGTACATTAAAACAATTTGAAACCTTAAAATATTTTTTAAAAATATTCTATGTTAAATTTCATGAGATTTTATTGAATAAAACTCAAAATATGTACTTTTTGGTGTTGGATAGCTTGCACAATTTCATTTCTGAATGCCTATAGGTTTGATTTTTTCCATTTTATTTATTTTTATGTGGTATAAATACCTAATTATTTTTTAATTAGTAACATTAATTAAATATATAATCATTCCAACCATTGTATGTGCTCAACCAATCTCTTAAACCTCTCATAAATTACCGTATCTGATTGTCTCTCTTGCTTGCTTAAAACCCTAATACTTCTACCTTTGCCTTTATTCATTTTTTACCTAAAAATTTTAATTTAATAATATTTATTAACTTAATTTATTCTAAATAATATCTCATAAAAAATTTATTTTTCAAAAAATAAACTCCAAAATTCAATTATATCTCTTAAGAATGAGTCATTAGGATTTATGAAGGGTTTTTGAGCACCTATTCCTCTTAATGATTTTTCATAAATTTAAACCAATATAACATAAAATAAATGAATTAAATATTTGTGGAATATGGTTCCAAAACTCCCCTTAATACCATTTTAACCAAATCTTCTTTATCTCCATGTACTGATCATTTGAAAATTACCTTCACTAGCTTGCAATTAGTAGTGTGTTAGAGGAATAAAAGTAACCTCTATTAAACAATGGACTCGTGATATGTCACTGAGTGTATTTTTAGAATTATTAATTTTATATGATTTTTTTTACATGTTTTTTAATTTTCACTATATAAATTAAGTCTTCTTGAAGACCTATACATAAGTAACTTTGTCAAATGGTGGCAAAATTTTCAACAGTAAAGATGAATGCCAAGATAATGAATAGATACCCTTATTTTTTGGAAAAAACCCCTATAAAAACATTCATAAATTATTAATTTAAAAAATTTAATTATTGATCATATATCTTAAATTAAAATTATAAAAACATTTAGAAATAAATAAAGGAAGAGGACTTATAGCTTCACAAATTGATAACCTAGAATTTAATGTCACCAAAATAATTGTGATAAAATAAAGAGTGATTTATATGACTGAAAAAATAAAGGCTAATTGATTAATATAATAATAAAAATAAAACTATTTTCATATAAATATCCACAAAATTATTATATATAAACCCCCTCAAAACATCAACTAACCCCTAAAATATAACTTTAGATATCTCTAAAACTATTTCAAAAAATGTATCAAATTAATACCATTAGGATAAATATATATACCCATTAAATTATTGATCCTAATTTATCTAATAAACACCCTAATACATATCCTAACATAAATAATGCAATACTAAAATCACATTATATATGTGGTCCAATAAAATGCAATAAATATTACACAAATGAAATTTAGTCAATTAAAAAATAGATACCCAGTTCAAAGGACATTAAAGAAACTCATATTTATTATAATTTGATTATTAAAAATTAATATATTGACATACATCTTGTTTTATCAGAATTTAGAATAAAATGATGTATTAAATTTAATTAAGATAAAATGAATAGAAGAGTAGCGAATGTTATAAAATAAATATCATCTAGGAGAATGAAAGTAAAGTAACAAAATGAGTGAAAATAACTATGAAGAACACAAGAATAATTAGATATTTTATGATTTTAAGTTTAATATGTTTGATTGAGAGATGGATGGAATATCATATCAGACTAAATTATGCACATAAAATAGAAAATGTAACTATCATTGATTAGTGTTAGAACCAAATGAAAGGGGATGAAATCAAATACCACTATTGTCTAATGTGGGTTGACCTTGACCTTTTTATAAAATTATGAAAATCAAGACACAATCATATGAACCTATTTTAAGTACACCTTTATGTATAAATTTTACCTTTGAATTTACATGAATAATATAACAATGATTTATTAAAATTTTAAACCCTAAAAGGATTTGCAATATTAGAAACCCTTAAAAGAGAAAAGGGATGAGTGTAATGGTCTGATCTAATCCCAATCAGCCTTTCAATAATTTATAATATGCAAATATCCAATGCTCCAAAGAGGTAAATCAAGCCAATATAGTTTTCCCATTTATAGTGTTTAGTGAAATAGTGCTCATTTTTCTACATGTGTGCATTTAGAGATGGCATGAATACCTGAAAATTATTTAGTTTTCCTTGATAAAATAGGCTCTTGACTTGTCTAAAAGCTAACTTAAATGAATATATTCAAATTTTGGAACAATACTTAAGCTTTTCTTAGTTTTTACTAGTATAAGTATGACTGAATAGTGAAATATCTAAGTGATATCAAGTGCGTTGTAGTCAAATGGTGAAGATCATGGTGTAAAAGGTGTTGCTTATCCATCTACCAAGGTACAAATCCAAGGAGATACGAAAAAGATATGAGGTCAAGATCATGCCCCAAGTTAATTTAGTAGAATGTATACCCCTCAATCCTTAAAACAAAGTTAAAGAAGAATAATATACACCTAATCCATGAAAAAGTAGTGTTTCAATCAAAAAAATTATATAAGTGATAGAATAAGTGAGTTTGATGTGCCCTTTTAGCAATAAAAAATGCAAAAAATCTATGTTATCTATTCCAAAAAATATGGTCCAACCTATAAGAGAGGGTCTAAATTTAAAAAATAGTTGTTATTAGGCTAAAATACAAGATTCAACCCTAAGGACAATATCAAGTATTGGTCATGTTCCATTATGGTTCATTCTTCATTTAAGGGTAACATTTGGAACAAAGGATGTGAGATGTTTGTAAAAAATTCTAAAGAGGTTTTCACTAATTAATAAAATTTGTATAGGTGTTAAAAAATAAATTAGAAATGGATAGGTCTATATAGTTACTTGGAATAAAGTGAGGTGGTGAAATAAGTCCACAATAAGTGCTCAAGCCAATTAAACTAAAAGTGGGCCATGAATGATATTATCAAGTATTGTTTACCAAATTTAACTGACTTAATATCTCCCAATTTTAGTATATAAATAATATTAATACTAATGTAAAAGGAAACATATTCTTAAATATGTATAACATGTAAACATCCAATTCCTAACACTATTTGCATTGTGTATGAACTAAATATATGTAAAGATAATGAACTAATGTAAGCTAAATTCAACTAAAGATAAAGAAAAAAATGTAGAAAACAAGAATCAAAACTTCACAGTTGAGATACAAGAATCCTCTATTATTATTTAAATCTAATTTTCTCTATCGATAACGTGGTGTTCACTCTTCCAATACAAAGAAATAACAGGCAGTGTTTTGGTGCAAAAGAGTGACTTTGATTCACATTAGATGCAAGATTTCCTCAAAAAGGATGATGGTGAAGGTGGTGGTTGAGGTGACCCTAGAGAACCCATGTCTCTAAGCATTTCATACATAACCCACTTAGACAATTTCTATGTGTGAATATTAGACCATATATAGTTCTTCCAAAAAGGATGATTGATGGCAAATGATTCTCATTAAGGATTTTGTGATTTCAAAAGGAATGAATGAAAATGGATATTTTCAATCTTATTTATATAATCTTGGAAAAGAATCCAATGGTGGAGGATCATTTGGAATTTTTCAATGTTTCAAATGATCAAAGGTTGAGGATGAGTCCTCATCCATGAGGATGGAGATCATTTCAAATTTGTGGAGGAAAAAGAGTGGTTGGTTAGATGACTAATTAAGAATTTGTCAAAATGGCTTGGTAACTCAATGGAGGAGTCATATAAAGTGAAGACCTTTATGGATTTAGTTGGGATGAGGGAAAAAAAGGTAGGAAAGGTTTGAATAGGTAAATCAATGAATTAAATATTAAAAATAAAGATTAAAAGGTGCACAATTGAATTTTTCAAAATGTTTGAATTAATAAATTATTTCATTTTAAGAGGAAATGTTAATTATTAATTTAAGAAGAATGATTAAATGATTTAGGTGCATTTAGATACTAAATTAAATTTAGGTGTCTACATTTTTTCCTCTTTAAAATAGTGTTATGAAGCAATACTATTTTGAAGAATAAAATAAGTAGAGTGTTGATGATAAAAAGGTAAAAATTTTCCCCAAATAAATGAAAATTAGTGTGATGATGCCCCCTTGAGGGTTTGTGTGAGAAATGGACAAATGCTTCAAATTGATGAAAAGAGGAAAAAGGTAAGAATGAGGTTGACACATGATAAATCAAGTTAATTTAGAATTGATGTCAAATTTGCAATATGGTAGGAATGTAAAAGGGTTGCCCCTAGTTAATTAAAACTAGAGTTTTGATTTGAAAATCAATAATTTAGCCACTTTGAGATTGTACGCTTTTTTTTGTTTGCTAATGAATCAGGGGTCAATTGAGCATATATGGAAATGATATATCCCATCAATAATAAACTACAGATCTATAAATATAAAAAGGTATTCATTTTTCAAATGGTTGTGGACTTTATGCTGATAAATGATTACAAGAGTTTGAATACAATCCAAAATAAATTGATTTAATGGTTATGTAAATTTTAAAATGGATGAATAATGAAAATTATTAAGGGATGTAAATGATAAAACTATCATAAATAATATATATACTTGTCTGAATAATAATGTTTGTAAAATTGTAGAGGGTACATGTAAAACTATTTACCCCAAGATGTTAAATTTTAGAGAAGAGACTGGAAAAAGTACATTTCCCACTTTATAGATTGCATGCTTAGATTGTGTCTAAACTCAAGGGTCTCACTAGTGGATGTGGGAATGATATATCCCAATGATGGTAAGCCACAAGCTAGAAAATGAAAAATATAGATTATCTAATTTATGATAAATATTTACTAAATTGATATTTTCAAGTATTGATAAGGAGATATAACACTTTGATTAAGTGATAATATAAAATGTTAATGAAATGGCTTGGGTGGATGATGGAAAAGGTGGTGGCTGAACTAACCCTAGACACCCCATGTCTATAAGTGTTTCCTACATAATCCACTTAGACAACATCTATGTGTGGATATCAAGCCATATGTAGTTCTTCAAAAAATAGGAAGAGAAGTAATGATGTAATGTAATATTGACCCATGGATGATATTAGAAAACCTAATTTAATGGTAACACACTACAATTAGATGATGGAGAAAGGATGGAAAATTGAATTTTATTGGTCCCTATCAATATGTACAAAAAATTGAATAGAAAGATTAGGAAATGATTGTGGATGATTAATATGCAAACATTAAAAAATAAATTAAGCATCCATATGGATTAAGGATGATGGATCAAATTATTTAGACAACATGGATGAGATAAGGATGAATGAAAAAAAGGGTATGACACATATATGCTTTGTTAAATGGTATGATGATTGAATAGTTGCCTTGTGTTTGTTTCATTCTTTGCATTAGTATTCCAATAATAATTCTAACTGAGTAAAAGTTGAGCAAACTATTTTTTAATATTGTGCATGAAAGTATACACCAATGGTATAGAAAAAACATGATGACTATCATGTAAGGACTAATGAATTCATAAGGACAAAACATAGTGCATCATGATATGAAAGATCATAATAACACCATTAGTAATATGCATAGTGATATAGATATAAGAAACAATAATAAAGATAAGATAAAAGAGATATTTGCTACAATGAAAATGATGTAAGAAAAACAAACACAAAAGTAAACAAACGTGATAGAAGCAAGAAAACACTCATGATGTAGAATTACTATACATACAGGTAATCAAATGACTTAAAGAAGTAAGAAAATGACTTTTCTGGATGTCTTTGGCTAGAGTAGAACCCTTTGGCATATATAATTTTTTACAATGTTGAACTATCTAATGATTAATCCATATAGGGGATGACTAAGGTACGTAACTAAGGACATGGGATTTTTTATTGTTCTTTGGATTTTATTTTTTGGATTTTGATGTATTTTATAATGTTTTGGATTTTGACTATAGTTTATAATGTTTTGAATTTTGTTGTTTTTTGTAATTTTTTTCTTTTTTAAATTTATAGGTGTATATACAAGGAATACCAGCAAAGGGAAAACCATATTCTAGCACCGAATAGTGAATGGTAGGGGATGGAAGGAATACATTATATATGGAGTATGGATGAAAAAGAATGGATTGGAATCAAGATGATAACTCTAAGGAACACATGAAGTAAGAACCAAGTGTCTGTTCATCAAAATATCATTGCAAGGATACACCAAGATGTTTATAAGAACATGTCTCAAGATGTTTCCACTTCCTTATCAAGGTTAAAATGGGAAGAAGGATGGTTTTATGATGGCAAGGATTGGATGCATTTTAATAGGTTTAAATGTATAAGGATGGGTTTGGATATGTAAAAGGTATTCAAGGATGGTATATGATAGTAAAGGATGGGACAAAAAAATTTATAGGATGGGTATGGATGGAGAGATGATTCAGAATTCATAGGATTGAAATGGAATGAGATTGCCCCGAAGTGTAGGGTACTTGTAACCAATTGATTATTTTATTCATGATGTCAAAAATTAGTTTTCATCATGGTACTTTGCTAAGGTTACATATAAATGGTTTTCACCTTTGGATGAATATATTTCTCTTTCTCTTTCTAATTTTTTCTTTTCTATTTGCTTTTTTCTTTTCTTTTGTTTTTTTGCTTTGCTCTATTTTTTTTAATTTTTGGCATCTCAATTATAAAAAGGTTTGAGATGAATTGATGCTTACCACTATTTATATTTTAGGTATGCCCTCCATAGATGTCTTTAGTAACTTCATTGATTTCTATGTTGACTTCTTCCAAATTTACCAGGATATAATCATAGCCCCTATGATAAAAAATGTTGCCAGATAGGGTGAAGCGAAAAGTATGTTGGATGAAGGATGTATGATGAGTGCATGAAGGATTTTGATGGATGGAATTATACTTGGGATGAGCATATCGGTCATGATATAAAGGGTGAATGGAACCAATAATATCAAATTTAGCAAGACTAGGAGTAACTGCAAGTGGAATGATTTGAGAATTCAATGCTTCTTCAATGATATCTTCAATTTGTGATGGGGATCCATACTACATCTATGATAATGTAGAGGATATATTAATTTTTTCATATATTGGTGCCTTATAAATGTTTTCACTAAATGATTCTTCTTGATTGTTGTGATTTGAACTCAAATTTGGATTGTCCAATAGTGCCTCAAAGAGGTTTTCACTAAGGGACTCATATTTTTGATTTTATATATTTTGATTTGGATTTTGACTATAATTTGTATTTTGATCATCCAATAGTGGCTCAAAAATGTTTTCACTATAGAGTGTGGATTTTATATTTGGATTATAGGATTTATTTTGATTTAGGTACACTAATTGTTCTTTAGAATATGTAGATGTTTCTTGATATTCTTCCAGCAAGAGACTAGCTAGGAAGTCTACAATTATTTTATCATCATGGAAGGAAGTTAACTATAATTAAGATCATTGGTCACAATAAATAGGTAGAGGATACTAGATTTCAAGATGGAAGGCATGATTAGTAATGTTTATGAAAGGATTAATGGCAGTAAAGTCCTCATAAAGACTATGAATGGATCCTATTTTTCATTATGGATGAAGTTACCTTAGAAATCCCAAAAATATCACTAACATCTTTATATTCAATTTCAAATTATTTTTAGTTGATGCTATGTGATCTAGCATTTAATTCAAAATGGATGGGTTCAATAATTACTTGTTGATGGATTTTTTATACATAAGTACCCCTATCACGTAGGGTGCATATTGTGGGATGATGGGAGATTAAATAGGTGATAAGGATTTGGGTGTCTGGACAATGGGTAATAAGCTAAGTTGGTTGAAGGAGCTTTTGTCCAAGATAAGATCTTAGTCAAAAATAGGGTATTTCTCAAAAAATGAAACTTGATCAAAGATAGGTTCTGGTCAAAAATATTCTCTTTAATAAAGATGGGATCTTCATCAAAAATGGATGGTAAACCATGGTTTTCAAAGGCAAGTTGATCAGCTATGGATTGGTTGAAAATGGATGTGTTAACAATGGGATCTTGAGAAATGGATGAGAGGTTATGACCCTAGCTTGTAAGTGGTGTGGCTTGATTAGGCTCAAGAAAGAAATCTTTAAATATCCCCAAGATATGATTTTTAGATGTGGATATTATTAGATTTACCTTGATTTACTCTTTGTCAATTAGATATTGGACATAATGCTTTAGTATCATATAATGGTTTATAGAATGACCTTCAATTTTTTGATAATCACAATATTATCTAAGTCTATAACACTTAGGTTTTGGGACATTTGGCTCAAAATATTTGGTGTTTGGATATATGAATAGGTTTGCAGTGACCAATTTTTGATAGAATACATCACAAGGTTCCCCTAAAGGAGTTAATTATTTCTTAATAGGCATGATACTAGTTTTGATAGGTTGGGAGTTTGAAGTTATTGTAACTCTGGGGGTGAAGTGATATTAGATAATAGGGGTGCTATAATTGGATTCCATTTTTTAGTGTGATAATGTATGTTATAATTAAGGCTATAACTAGTGGAGGGGAGACTTGGTTGATTTTGGAAAATAGGATGATACTAATGTGGAATGTTTTGGGATTCCTTATTTAGAGAGGTAACTTGGTCTTAAAAGGATGGATTTGTGAAGGTTGATAGACTTGAATCTATTGGGTTTGTGATTAAATGTGAATTTGATGTAGTTTGGTTCATGTTTGGGAATGGGTTGGATGCAAAATCAAATGATTGATTTTGATGAGTTTAGAGAGGTTGGTTTCGATGGGCATAGGAATTGAAAGGTTGATTTGGATGGAACATAACTATATTGGACTAAATAGGAGTTTGATTTATGAATGTATTTTAGTTAAAATATAAATTTGAAAGTTGTGGTGAAAGTGAATCAAAAAATTTATTTATATTGATGCTAAATTTTGAACTAGATGGATTGGTGAAGAAGTTTGGTTTCAAGTTTTGAGGTGAACTAGATGCAAAATCAAAGGATTAATTTTGACTATTATAGAAAGGTTGACATGGAAAAATTGAATGAATATTCAATTTTGGATTTGATTGATGGATCTTGATGAGGATGAATACATATTCAAACTTGGATTTATATTTTTTGGATGGTTGGTTTGATATTGATTCAAATATGCAATTGAATCAAAGTTGGTTGGATAGTATCCTAGTTTATAATATGGACTATTGGGATTGTGATTCAAGATGATATTGGTTAAGGGATTATTCCACATAGCTATACTTATTGCAAAGGATGACACTACTAAGGAAAGAGTTGACTTAATAATGAAAAAGACTTAAAATTAGACTCTAGTTAAGAAAAGCACCAAAGTGACTAAAAGTTTGATAACCAACTAAGTGCTTTTGAGCTTTTAGAGAGAAAGTTGTGTTTTTTTAGGATAGCCTTTAAAATCAAAATAATTTTTTGAAAACAAGTATTTTTCAACAAGTGGTAAATCAAAAGGAAACAAAAATCAATTTTCTATTCTAAATAGTCAAGAAAATTTGCACAGAGGGTGAAAACTAGGATGAAGGGTTATGAATAACTATTGGGATTTTTGTTGTCTCTCCCTCATCTATGCTCTCATTTGTGGCCTAATGTTTCAAGGAACTAACCATGGAGGGTCCTACCATGCAAATGGCCCACTAAGTCTAGTTTTGCGGGTGTGGGGAAAGTAAATTCTTAGCATTAACTACTAATTGATGCATCAAATATGAATGACAAAAAGGTGATCCTAGGCTTAAGCTATACATGATATTATCTAGGGGGAATAAAACCATGGAAGAAATTGACATATAGATGCATACTATTTTGTCTTGTCCCAAAATACCTAAAATAGCTATATGGGTCTTAGTTTGTTGACAATTAGTAATATTAGATCTTGAGTTAGCTATTGAAACCCTGAGTATTGGATCATGAAAGCCCCTCACATCATGGTGTGCTTAAAACACATAACCACTTATGCAATAAAAATAGTTTGGTCTTGATTTATATACCCCACCAATAAATAGGGTTTGTCTTACTACATGGTAGTAAAATGCATGATTAATAGAGCCCCAAACAAAATAAAAATAAAGAGTTGATACTTGTTTATGATTTCTATGTAACATCACCAATGTGATGCCAAGAAAAGAGAATATGCGATATCAACTGGGTAATAAATAATTCACAAGATCATTTCTAATTTCTAAGTATCATCACCAATGTGACACCAAAGAAAGAGTATACACAATCTTACAACTAAATAAGAAGCTGATAGGAAAAGGTAAATTTTCTCCAACATAATTCAAGTGTGACTTAATTACTAAGAGCGTAAAACAATTTAGTGAAAAAAATGAAAGATTTGATTAGATTCTTTGCTTTTTGCAATTTTCTTTGGATAACATCCTTCAAACAAGTAGTTCAAAATTTTAAAGTTGGCTTGTCTTCGAAGTATTATACAAAAAGTTAATGAAAACCAATAAAAAAACAAAGAGAAAATAACTCTTTTAGCATGATCTCATAGATACACAATTGAAGAGAAAGGTGAAATTATCAGTTACTCATAAACATAAAACCAAACAAAAGAAAGAAAGCATGATGCAAATCGAAGAGAAAGGTGAAATTGTTAGTTAGTCATAAACATAAAACCAAATAAAAGAAATAAATCATGATGAAAATTTGATTCTTTAAATTTATAAAAGTGTAAAAAAGTTAAATATTTTTACATGGTTTCATTCTTCATTATAATACCTTTATTTTGGCAAAAATGAGGGCTCAAACGGAGTCCTAAGTCAAATGTTATGGTCTTCAAAAGATAGAAACATTTTTTGTAAAAGTTAAAAACATTTTTGTAGAAGTAAGCAACATTTTTTTAAAATTTAATAGTGATTTTTTAAGAAAAATTGAAATTGTAGAAAATGGAAAAGTTGTAAAAATTAGTAATATTTTTTAAGGAAAAAGTTAAATTGTAGAAAATGATGAAATTGTAATAAAAAAGTGAAATTGTAAAATGAAGTAGCAAAATCATTAAACACAATAGATAAATTGTTAAACATAGTATAAAAATAATTGATAAAAATGTTAGTAGTGAAATCATAAAACATAGAAGCGAAATTGTTAAACACAATAGTGAAATCATGAAACTTAATTGCAATTTTATATAAGGCAGAAGCATTTTCACTACAAAAAATGATGATTTCATTATTTTAACCTAAAATTTTATTGACAAAGCCTATAAATTCATTGCTACATAGGAAAGACATACAGTTAAACATAAAATCCATGATAGCAACTTGTAGTCCATACCACCTCAAAAATAGATAATATTGAATGCAAAAGATAGACATAATCAAAAAAACATAAAAAAATAATCTTACCTAAATGCAAAAAAATAAGATGAAAACATTCAAAAGATATGGGTAAGTCCCATTAGGCATGCCATAAATGTATGAACTAAATATATGTAAAGACAATTAACTAATCTATGATAAATTCAACTAAAACTAAAGCAATAAATGTAGAAAACAATAATCAAAACTTCATAGTTGAGATATAAGAATCTTCCATTATGATTTGAATTTGATTTTCTCTATCAAGAATGTGGTGCTCACTCCTCAAATACAAAGAGATAATGGGAAATGTTTTGGTGCAAAATAGTGACTTTGATTCACTTTGGATATAAGATTTCCTCAAAAGGCATGATGGTGAAGGTAGTTGCCAAACTGACCCAAGAGACCCTGTGTCTCTAAACATTGCTTACATAATCCACTTATATAATGTATATGTGTGTATATCAGACCATACATAGTTCTCCCAAAAAATATGATCGATGGCAAAGGATTATATGATTTCAAAAGGAATGAATGAAAATGGAGATTTACAAGCTTATTTATAGAAGCCTAGAAAAGGATCCAATAATGGAGGACAATTTCGAATTTTTCAATGTTCCAAATGATCAATCGTTGAAGATGAGTCCTCATCCATGAAGATGGAGACCATTTCAACCTGGTGAAGGAAAAAGACGGGTTGGTTAGCTGACTTAATAATACTTTGTCAAAATGGTTTGACAACTGAAGGGAAGAGTCATATGAAGTGGAGACATTATGCATTTGGTTGGGATGAGCGAGAAAAAGGTGGGAGAGGTTTGAATAGGTAAATAAATGAATTAAATATTAAAAATAAAGATTAAAAGGTGAATAATTAACTTTTTCAAAATGTTTGAATTAATCAATTATTTGATTTTAAGAGGAAATGCTAATTATTAATTTAAGAATAATGATTAAATGATTTAGGTGCATTTCAACACTATATAAAATTTAGGTGTCTACATGTTGAAACTGTCAATCTTACTAGAATTGTAGTCGAATGCCCAATTTAGGTCAAAATCACTAAAAATATGCTAAATGGTTCTAACTTGTACTATACAAGTGTCAATTTAGGCCAATGTATCCCTAAATGTGGAAATGAATTTTATGTGATTCCTAACTTTGATCAATTCATTTTGAGTCAAAATGATGATTTTTCCTTTTTGTGCTTTAGATCATTCTTTTCTTCTAATTCATTAGTACACATCACATACATTTTTTATTTTGTTTTGGTAACATCCTAAATGAGAATATAGTCAAACACATCTAACATAGCCTTCCAATTCTTCCTGAGTCAAATTACAACCTAGTAATATTAATTTATGATTATTTTGATTAATTCAACACCAATTTATAAAGAAATGCACAAATATTGATTAATTTTATTTAAGAATAATTAATTCAAATAAAGATATTAAGTGGATTTTCCATAGAGTTTATTGATTAATCTTGACATTTAATTTGTTCTTCATTATCATTAGCAAACCCTTCATGAATAGATTGGCTTAGATAGTTAATTCTTATACATTATTTTGTGAGTTTTCATGACTAATGTTTGAATTAATCCTATTTTTAATCCATCCTACATCTTGGCACTCCTAGTTGGATGAGATAGAATTATCTTGCAAAATGGAAAGCATGTGGGACAAGAGAGAATTGCACAATAGAAAGTCAATTGGATAAAATTCTTACAAAATGGTAAGAGCATGAGGATCAAAATGTACAAAAGCGTAAAACAATATTTTTTAATTTTTTGGATCATTTTATAATGTTTTTAGTGTTTTTTGGATAAAATATGTACAAAGGTAGACTAACTAGTCAAGGAGATGCTCGTCCAAGAGTAGAAATTCCAATAAATAGCTAAGTCAGTTACAACAATACTCATGGATATAAACAATGGATCAGGGAACTAACAGAGAGTTTAAATAACATTTAAAGTCAAATGCAACAACACATGATAAAAAATATGTGAGAGCTTGGGTCTTGAAAAGACAACAATGTTCACTAAAGAGAAGTTTAACTAGAATAGTATTTCAAAGATTCTTTTACAGACAAGTGAATAAGAATACATTTTCAGCTCAGGATCTTAGCCTACTACATGGTTCTTAGGATCATGGGTCATTTCTAATTTCTTCTTGACAACTCTTGCCTTCAAAAATATTTTTCTTATCTTGAATGTCTCATTATACCTTCTCAAATAGGGGCAAAATATAGACATCCAATTCTTAACATCATTTGTGTTGAAATTGTCAATCTTACTCAAATTGCACTCAAATACCCAATTTAGGTTAAAATCACTAAAAATACACTAAATGGTTTGAAATTGTCTTATACAAGTACTAATATAGGCCAATTTATCCCTAAATATGGAAATGCATTTTATGTGTTCTTAACTTTGATCAATTCATTTCGAGTCAAACTGATGATTTCACCTTATGCTCTAGATCACTCTTTTCTTCTAATTAGTTAGTACATGTCATGTACCTTTGTTATTTTTTGTGAGTTAATTAATTTCCAACACATCTAAAATTTCCTTCCATTTCTTCCTAAGCCACATTTTGACCAAGTAATATGACTTTCTAACCATTTTGATTAATTGAGCACCAATTTCCAAAAAAATGTACAAATATTGATTAATCTTGTTTAAGGCTAATTAATTCAAATCAAGAGCTTAAATGGATTTTCCATGGAGGTTATTGATTATTTCAATATTTGAAATGGATTTCCAATATCTGTATCACCTAGTGACATCATCTATGGGGTGGCATCTATAAGCCATAAATGCATAAAATATCTAAATTATGGGCACCCATGCCTAATTAATGCCCCTTCCGCCAAAATTATTATGAGGTTATTTATGGATATAATTTCAAATATTAGATTAATACCTAGCCACACATCTCAATCTTGAGATGGACGGTCATGGTTGATCTTAGACCATTTCCAAAAACTGTAAATAGAATGACATTGAACACCATTTCTTAAGCTAAAAATTTGTAGAGTTATAATGTAGAATTATCTCCACATCCTTTGTGCTGATCATTTTTTTTATTTGAAAGCTTCATTTGATAGGCTAGATTAGATTATTCTATTGAGTCTAGGTTATACATAGTGTTATTGAGATAATGGAGGAGAAAAGAATCCATTGTTGATAAAGACGAGCACTAGATCAAATGGAGAACATGATTAGAGTTGCTCTTAGGTGGTGAAATTGATTTGGGAAGGTAACTAGTATTGCCTTCTTTCAAATTTCTTCATTATCATTAGCAAAACCCACATGAATAGGTTGGCTTAGATTGTCAATTCTTATGCATTTTTTTGTGAGTTTTCATGACTAATGTTTGAATTGATCCTCTTTATAATACATCATATTTAACACACTTTACCTTTAAGAATTTATTTCAATCATGTGTGGCACTTTAACTTAGAAAATTCATTTTGTTCATTTTAAATTTGAAAACTCTTGATCTTGTAAATTTGAAAAAAAAATTAGGAACACACTTGTATTTATGAAACTAATTTTTCTCTTGTAACTTTACTTGAGGATGATGTTTCCTTATAACATTGAAGAATCAGTGAATCCCATGGTTAATTTAGCATGAAGAGATTAGTTACTTAGTTTAACCAATGGTGAATTGAGCATGATCAAACCCCAATTTGGGTCAAAAATAAAAAATAAAACCAATTGAGGAATGTAAAATTCTCAATATTATGGGTGTTATTTGTAACCCCAAGGCAAAAATGGGTTGGAATACATAGTGGATTCATGTTCTATAATTCAAGGGTATTCAAATCTTGAAGTTATACATTATACACTTTTACTAAATAAACCACTATAGATGGATTTTAGATTCAGTTCTAACTTTATTCCTTAGCTCCTATATTAAAGATCCAAAAAGGATGGATTAAAACCATTATCCTTCCATAACCATAGATATAAAATACTATTAAAAGTATGGAATGAACCTATATCATTTATGCATGTGACATTTGTAAAATATTTAATTGTATATGCATGTAAAATTGTTAATTTAGTTTTATGAAGCTTCTGCATGAATCTATCTCATACCCCCAAAATGTATGAATTTTGACTTTGTTCCAATGTAAGTGGAAATTCATTGAATATTCCCTAATAAAATTACTTTTAATTGAAATTTGAACCATTTGAAATTCCTTAAAACTATAATTTGTACACAAAACTATTTTTTTTCTCAAATAGGCTTATCTCATGTATCAAAAGCCTAATGAAATGTCTCCCTTTTGAGGTGAAGGATGTATGGACTAAAAGTCATTTATGCCAAAATAAAAACTAATTTTATCATGTATATCAAGATGTAATAATTAAATATTATAGCATATGTGAATATGTATGTCATAATATAAAGATATTTATCACTCAAAATATGTATGTAATGTATGAAGCAATGGGTAAAGTATCAAATGTATTAATGAAGCTGATAGTATTAGTTATAATAGAAGTGTATGAAATAGTTAATTATTTATATGTATCATGTTTAACTCATCCTCTTTGAAAATATCAATGAGCACACAAACACAACAAGTACAATGCCAAACAATAAGGACAAGGGCCACATATAAAGGAAATGTTCAAATGTCTCATAAGTAAATATTACACACACAAGGCCAAGGGCCACACACAAAGGATATTAATAATGTCATAAACAAGGGACATGTTCAAATTTCATATAAATCATAGGGCCAAGGTATAAAATCAATGGACATGTTAAAATGTTAGACATACCAAGTAAGATGGCATATACATTTTTAATAAATTGCACATAAGGGTCAAAGGCCATAAACAATAGAAAATAAAAATTTTAATATATTATGTAAAAGTAATAACATCAATGGAACATAGAAATAGAAATGTTGTCTACACCACTTATCTGTAGTGTGATCATATCTTATCAAATATAATATCCATGTACATAATGTAATATAGAGATGTGAAAAAGACATTTATAAAGAATATTTAGCTCAACATAGTATATCAAAACATAATAGGTTGGCATAAATAGGTTACATACACTTCCAATCTCTTATAAAAATATATTGAGTTTGGGTCATTTATATTAGTCAAACATTTTTGTTTTAGATTATATATACAAATATGTAATGCATATACATTTTTATAAATTTTATAAAAATAAATAAGTTTTATTTAGGATTCATTTTTAAATTATTAAAATAAAAAAAATGTCCACCTAGTGGGACATATTATTGTTTTTTGTCTAATACTTTAACATTTTCTTAATTTGCCCCAATTTAGCATGACAACTACATAGAGGTATGTCCAACATGTAATTCCTTGCAAGAATTTTATCTCCAACATAATACTCATGTATATTATAGAAATGTATGTGTGATTGAGAAAATATAGTTCCATCAACCTCTGATGTCATGTCCCCTTTTTAGTTGACATGTCCAGAGTTGAAGATTAGCCTATTATGCGACCCTCGTAGGCTGATGGGATGGATAGAGGATCTTGATAGAGATGGGTTGGAATTCGTTCGGGCTCTTTCGGACATGAATTAAGGGAGATATTAATATTTGATTGATTTAATCAAATATTAATTATTTGATCTCATTTTAATTAATTATTAATTAATTAATAATTATTAATTAATTATTAATGATTAATGATTTGGTCTAATTTGAGGATGCAAATTCTAAATTAAGACTTGGTCTAATTTTAAGACCCTAGTTCTAATTTAAGGAAGTCTAATTTAAGGGAGTCTAATTTTAGCAAGCACACCTTTGGAGGTGTATAAGAATCTCTCATGGGAGAGAGTTTGTATTCATGATTATTGATATTGATTCTTGTTAAGAAATTCTTCTGTGAAGACTGAGCCAAGGGTTCCAGTATTCCATCTGCAGTGGAGAACGTCAACTCTTCATTGTGCGCAATTCAGAGGCTGTGAAAGATCAGCTGATCTATTGCCAAACTGCATTGAAGAACGTCAACTCTTCAGTGTGAGCGATTCAGAGGTTGTGAAAGATAAACCGATCTATTGCCGAATTGGGAGATAACTTCATCCAGAAGCTATCACATGTACTTACAAGTTTGAGAGATAACTTCACACAGAAGCTATCACGAGGGTTTAAAGGTATTTTCATTATTTGGGTTTTGATTCTAGAATTATACAGATATAGATCTTTTGTATTAGCCCATAATTCTATAGAGCAGGATCAAGCATATAGGTTGAGCAATATCAGCGGCCGTACGACTTCCGTACAGATCTGTGAAAATCCGTACGCATCTATAGAAAGTTCAGGTACTGACATCGGCGAACAGAGACTTACAGAGACCGACATCGGTCGACTCATCACCAACGTCAGCAAGGGGACCACTATAGGTCGACTGATGACGGCGGTATAACCGACGTCGGCGACTGTGTTTTTTACACAGTAGGCCGAGACGTGCCAGATTCAGCCCAGTTTGTGAAATATTCAGGCTATAAGGCCAAACTTTTGATATTCTTTGTATACTTGATAGAGGATCTCTATTGTAAGCTTATGAGCAAGTAAATAAGAAATTATATTGTGATTTATTCATCTATTTGAAGATATTTTGTAGAAATTCAGATAAGCAATTTGGAGCTTTTGTTTTGATATTCTAAGGGATATTACAGTGGTATCAAAGCATTTGTAGGAAGGAAAGAGCCCCTAAGTAAGGGACATTACAGTGGTATCAGAGCTAAATCCTGCCATCTTGAGGGTTTGACAGATCTTATGCAGCCACAAGGGTTGGGACCACACGGGTATTTCACGCGCAGTAGAGCTTTGCTTGAAGGTACTCAAGTTCTAGAACAACCACCGGAAGACATGGGTGATGATATTGGCAGGGCCCATATTCCTCACCATCCTAGAGATCAAGATGATGCAGAGGTTTTACTTACTCTTAGAGAACTACGAGAAGGGCAAAGGCAGAATAACCAGGTATTACAGCAGTTGGCAGCAGCACTGCCGAGATTGGGTACTCCAAGGAGACATTCCCCACACCGTGAAGATGTCAAGAGTGATGTAGGATCACAGAGAGGCCATGGGACTGTTTCTCGTACAGCGAATAGGCCTACTAGGCCTATCTTTGTGAGACAGGAAGCAGAGGAGGTAATAGTAGGTGAGGAGCATGAGGAGGCATTTACAGACACCCTTAGGGCAGCCACTGAAGAGTGGGAGTCATTACCCCCTATGCTTAGGGAGATGATTATGTTTGACTGATTCCTCACACAAAGGAAAGAACATTACCGAGGTCGATAGAATGGGAGACCAAGACCCCAGAACAATGATTTGAAGCATGCTACGAGCAGGCTCACACTAGCGACATTTGACGGTAGTGGTAAGGTGACAGCACAGGCCTGGGTTAGTAAGCTGGATAAATTTCTCACATTGCGACTGATGGGTGAGGAAGATGCTATCAGATATGTGACACTACATCTCGAGGGAGTAGCTCACGATTGGTGGCACCATGGGATGGTGACACTCCATCATGATCGGATCACTTCTTATCAGGAGTTTGTGGACAGGCTGGTGGAGCGTTTTGACAGGAGGGATCCAGAGTCCTATTTCCGAGAGTTGGCACAGTTACGTCAAAGTGGGAGCCTAGAGGCATATATTGGTGACTTCCAGAAGTTATCAGTCATGGTCCCTGACATTTCAGAGAGGCGACTAGTAGTACTCTTCATGGAGGGCTTGACAGAACCATTGAGAGGTTGGATCAAAGGCTTTGATCCTCCTTCATTACAGGAAGCTATGAAGAAGGCACACAGTATGGAGATGGCAGCCCCATCAAGTAGATCTAACTCCAGAGGTACTTCTTCATCTAGAGACCATAAGCACTCCAACGGGGATACAGAGAGACCGGATTTTAACATAGATAAATCTGGGGTTAAAAATGATTCAAAGGCTAATCCAGCAGCACCACCTTTGGATCGTGAGGCGCTTAATGATTTACGTAGGAAGAAGCTTTGCTTCTACTGCAAAGGTCCATATGATATCCATCACGATTGTCCTTTGAGGCCTAAGGGCAAGACGAATCGTATGATGTGGGTATATTATGAGGAGTCAGAATCGGAAGATTTCGAACAGCATGATAGTTCTGAGGAGGCAGAGGCTTCAGAGCCTAAGGCAGAGGCAGATTCAGAACTTCATATACAGGAGGCACGCCTATCCAGCATTCAGTCAGATGAGTCATTTAGACTCCGTGGAGTTTTGGCAGGGCAGAAGGTTACCACCCTTCTTGATACAAGAACCACACATAATTTCATAGATGCTAGATTTGTGGAGAAGCGTGGACTCACTACCGAAGATTTTGAGGGAATTAGAGTTAAGGTAGCCGATGGTCACACTCTGAGGTGTGAGCACATGATTAGAGACCTCCCATTGCGCTTGAACAACTATGAGTTCAAGGCTAATTATTATGTAGTGAACATGGGGGACATAGAATTAGTTTTGGGTATGAAGTGGCTTCATTCATTTGAGGAAGTTACTCTTCGACTCAAAGACATGGAGGTTCATTTTGAAGTTGATGGGAAAACACATATTCTTAAGGCAATACGGGGCAGCAGCTTCAAACATATGTTTTTTCATCAGATAGAGATGCCTACACTGCATGACATGATAGAGTGCGATGACGAGTGCCCATTGGCACCAACACAGGAGATATATGGGGATGAGCTGTGTCTTGAGGTGAGTTCAGTTCAAGAGTTAGCACGCGTGGTAGGGACTCAGCTTTCTGTTACAGGCGGGTCACATGATGATGATACGAGTATGTCTAGCATTCACATTCTAGATACAGATATTATTCAGGGCCTGGAGTTCATGTTGATTGACAGCGGCGGAGATCAAGACTACATTTGGGATGCAGGGGAAAATTGATTGGTTTATCATTTAGCAATTGCTTGAGGGCAAGCAATTTTAGGAGGGGCGGATTGTCATGTCCCCTTTTTAGTTGACATGTCCAGAGTTGAAGATTAGCCTATTATGCGACCCTCGTAGGCTGATGGGATGGATAGAGGGTCTTGATAGAGATGGGTTGGAATTCGTTCAGGCTCTTTCGGACATGAATTAAGGGAGATATTAATATTTGATTGATTTAATCAAATATTAATTATTTGATCTCATTTTAATTAATTATTAATTAATTAATAATTATTAATTAATTATTAATGATTTGGTCTAATTTGAGGATGCAAATTCTAAATTAAGACTTGGTCTAATTTTAAGACCCTCGTTCTAATTTAAGGAAGTCTAATTTAAGGGAGTCTAATTTTAGCAAGCACACCTTTGGAGGTGTATAAGAATCTCTCATGGGAGAGAGTTTGTATTCATGATTATTGATATTGATTCTTGTTAAGAAATTCTTCTGTGAAGACTGAGCCAAGGGTTCAAGTATTCCATCTGCAGTGGAGAATGTCAACTCTTCATTGTGCACGATTCAGAGGCTGTGAAAGATCAGCTGATCTATTGCCAAACTGCATTGAAGAATGTCAACTCTTCAGTGTGAGCGATTCAGAGGTTGTGAAAGATCAACCGATCTATTGCCGAATTGGGAGATAACTTCATCCAGAAGCTATCACATGTACTTACAAGTTTGAGAGATAACTTCACACAGAAGCTATCACGAGGGTTTAAAGGTATTTTCATTATTTGGGTTTTGATTCCAGAATTATACAGATATAGATCTTTTGTATTAGCCCATAATTCTACAGAGCAGGATCAAGCATATAGGTTGAGTAATATCAATGGCCGTACGACTTTCGTACAGATCTGTGAAAATCCGTACGCATCTACAGAAAGTTCAGGTACCGACATCGGTGAACAGAGACTTACAGAGACCGACATCGGTCGACTCATCACCGATGTCGGCAAGGGGACCACTACAGGTCGACCGACGATGGTGGTATAACCGACGTCGGCGACTGTGTTTTTTACACAGCAGGCTGAGACATGCCAGATTCAGCCCAGTTTGCAGAATATTCAGGCTATAAGGCTGAACTTTTGATATTCTTTGTATACTTGACAGAGGATCTCTATTGTAAGCTTATGAGCAAATAAATAAGAACTTATACTGTGATTTATTCATCTATTTGAAGATATTTTGCAGAAATTCAGATAAGCAATTTGGAGCTTTTGTTTTGATATTCTAAGGGATATTACAGTGGTATCAAAGCATTTGTAGGAAGGAAAGAGCCCCTAAGTAAGGGACATTACATCTGAACCATCAACCCCATATGATTTATAATAATAATGATGAGATAAATAATGGATGAAAATGATTTAAAATGGATATATAATCTTGCTCTAGCCATGATAAGTAACTTTTAGGATATTTTAAATGTTCTTGAATTATATATATACATATATATATCTACACACACACACACACACACACACACACACACACACACACACACACACACACACAGATATAGATATGTGTGTGTCTCTCTCTCTCTCTCTCTGTGTGTGTGTGTGTGTGTGTGTGTGTGTGTGTGTGTGTGTGTGTGTGTATGTGTGTGTGTGTGTGTGTGTGTGTGTGTGTGTGTGTGTGTGTGTGTGTGTGTGTGTGTGTGTGTGTGTGTGTGTGTGTGTGTGTGTGTTTTAGAATTATTAAACTATAAAAATAAATACTAAGAGATAGAACCATGGCTACAAAAGTAGAATAAAATAAGTGATCTAAAAAATCAACATATATCAAGGTAAAGTATTTACTTAATTTGATGGCATGGATGTATACATATAATATATTCAAATTTTATCAATTACTAATACTTTCACTATTACAAGAACCCATCAAGTCTCAATCTCTCTATGTTCACACCTTAAAGGGTGCCTTGAGCAAGGGGTGGGTGGACCATTAGTGCTTCACAAGATTGTTGTCCCCTATACCACCACTTTTTATCTACACAACCATCTCCTATACACTTCCCTAATATTTTCCTCCTCCATTACACACTCCTCCAAGAAATTCACCACCTTATTTATCCCTCACCTAAGCCTAAAACCCTTTTTGACATTTACCAAACAATCTCGGCCTAGGCTGACCCTGTATTCATATTGATATTTTCATGTTATGGGTCTAGGTCAGAAATTGGATGACCTAGATTAGGACCTAACCTATTTTTATCAATTAATATTACAAAGTTGAATTGGGTAAACCTTATTATCTAAAATTTTGAAATGATTTAGGTTTAGATCCATTTATATATAACCATTCATTTCATCATTTCTTAGGTAGACTATAAATTTAATTATTCAATTGAGATTTTTGACAATATTATCTTCAATCATTGTACTTAAGGAGTTATTGCTTAGGGTTTATAATTGGAGAATAATATTGTCTTGTGGAAAATTATTGGATGATTAGGGTTATCTTAGTGATCCTTAAAAACCACAAAACCTCTTTCAAAGCACCTTTGGCTAAGGGAGAGATTGAGTCTTGATGAGTTAATCTTTAAGGTAAGTATATCGAAATTTACTCTTCTATTTTAGTAGATACAAGTAGCATAAGTAATACATTTTTAATATATTTCTCTCTCCATGCATTAGGGTTATATTTATGCATATCCTAATTAGAAGTTATCTATTAATGTTTACATTTTATGTTATTTCCCCCACTTTGTGCCACAAGATTTGGTGAGCACTAGATTAGTTTTTAATTTACTTATCATTTACATAGTGAATATGAAAACATATAATTTATCTATGGTTATTGCATAGTTTTTCTTGACTAGAGACATTAAAACCATGTATAGTGATGTTATTATGGTAAAAGATCCTTTGGTTACATCTAGTGGATGCATATTGGTCATGATCCAAAATATCTAATGTATCAAAAAATGGAAGTGTAAGTAGGATTTATCTTCTTTATGGTAAGATTAATTAATAGGTTAGTTGTACTTTCATTTATATACATTTTGGTGAACCCAATACGAATCAAACTCTGGTAGGTCTTCTTTCACACATTCATTTTTATCAACATATTATATATTTTCATTTTTTTAGTCCTATATTGACCCCATCGATATAGTTATAATAGTATATGCACATGTTTGACATATAATCACTCTAAAAATAATATGCTTTATCTATGTAGGTCTTCTCCAAATATAGGTGATGAGATCGATCAAATTGACACATTATTCTTTTTCAATTATAGGATTGTATACATAGTCAAGCCAGTTGAATTTGTTTGTAGTTGTTATTTATTAGCATATAGGTTTGCAGACATAGTCCATATAGTCAACTTTATTTGCAAATTCATTTTAGAATACAAGTTTTTCAAACTCCCTTGACCCAATTGAATCTATTCATAAAATTTAAAAATTGACACTTGAGCACCATAACATAAAGTTTACAAACTAGGCATCTTCAAAACTACCAAAGGTTCATTCTTACCTTCTTTATCATTTAAATTTTTCATTTATAGTATATTTTTTAGAAGTTTATAGTCTATAAAACTATAATCCTATAGGAAATTAGGTCAATTGGCTCGACATAGTTTTTTACCCTATCTTCTCTCTATAAGACATAGTTGACTTGTTTGACTATGTTATTCTAGTTTTGCTTTTGCAAAATAATAAGTTCAATGACTCTATTCTATATTATTTGCATATAGTGTCACCTGAAATGACATTGTAAACTTCATAGTCAAAGGAATTAACCTCCTTTGTTATTTATTAGATCACTTCTCATTTTATTTACTTTCAATCTTATAGTAACTAACATATAATCATTAGGTGAATTTTTAGATATACCAATCTAGTCACACTATTGTTTTATTTTGCTCACACTTCCAAATCACTTTACACAATAAAACCATTGAAACTTTTCATAACCAATGGGGAAGTTGACCTAGTTTTATGGCCAAGCATAAACACATGGTTAGCGATATCTATTGAAAAAACACCTGACACCCTTATCATTATGAGATTATGAAGCGAGAGGGTAGGCCCCAATACCAAGCCAGTACCATCACTAATGTAGATCCCTTTCAGCTTAAAGTACTTGAAACTATCCATATATTAATTTTTAATTATTTATTATAGCCAGCTCATAATCACAATAATTTCAAAATTTATTATAACTTACCAACATTTAAGAATGACCAATTAGTTAGAATTTTCATTCAAGTTTGATGCTTGATATTTGATAATTGTGTTTTGTATTTCAAAACTTACATTAACTAGATTTAGTGTAAGATTTTTGTTATGTTTTCCAATTAGATTAAACCCATTGTTCTAATTTCGTGTGTGCTTCACTTTATATTATTAGATAGTATCTTACAAAAACATTTTGCTATATTAAGAACATTGTTTTCCCTAATTACATGGTCTCTTATAAAATGTCAATATTGATTACCTTAAGTACACAATCACCCTATATGAATGTGTATCTTTTTAGCATATTTAGTTTCCCTTTTTTAAATTCACAATCAACCTATTTGACTATGTATCTTTGTCATTTACTTAGTTTCTTCATCTAAAGTACATAATGAACCTATACAACTATGTATCCTTCTAGCCTATTTAAGTTTTATCATTTATAGAACACATTTGAATAATGCAACTATGCCTTTTACACACTATTCTATGGAGATTTATCATATACTCTATCGACCCAATCAACTTTACACCTATTGTTTTATACTATTCTGCATGTGGTTGACCTTGTCCCTATTTTTCTTATTTCTTGATTTTAAATTATATCTTTAAGCATCATGAAATAACCTACTAGAATATTTTTGGACAACCTAAATCCATTTATACACTACATGGATGTTTTTTCTTCCTACCTTTTCTACCTAAGGTAATCCTCACTATTTGATCACCTTTTATCCTCCCTCATCTTTCAATTACAACATGGTTCAAATCACTCCAATAGATAAGATTTGTGGATCAGATCCTTTTCATACTAATTAAGATAACTCTCACCTTAAAACATCTTGCCATATTTTTGGGGTAATTGACACAAGCCTAACAAATAACTCTATACGAAACATTCTTAATACCAACAACCCATCTCCTAGTAATTTGCCACCTAGTAACCCTCCATCTAATACTAATTTGGGAAATCTTCATAACAACACCAACCCATGAATTGATACCACTAAAATTCTTGCACAAATAGTGAAACAAATGAACATCATGCAAATATTTAACATCTCTCAAATGATTCAACTAGGACATCATTTTATAAACATGGATAATCAACCTCTCATTCTTATTCCCCAAAATAATACAAATTTTATCCCTTCACCTATTAATGATTCCATAAGAAATGTTATTACCCAACCTATCATACACAATAATATTCTTCAACACATTCAAAAGAATCATTTATCCCCTTTCATTATATATATTTATATTGGTAATATATATCCAAATATTATATATGTTGGGACTAAAGACCCTGCATCTTTTATCAAGGCATTTGGTATTCTTTATAAAGAGTGGATCCAAATTAATACCTTCAACACTAACAAAATTTTAGTTAAAACATTCATCGATGATGTATTAGAATGGCATAACTAACTTCCCCAACACTCTATATGTCAACATGGGGATTTAGTCAATCCTTTAGTTAAATAATTCCAAAATAATGATCTTCCAAAAAATTACCTCAGTCATTTCATTAATGATAAATAATCACATACCAAATCAGCTCATGATTTATCAAACAATGGTAATATTTGGCTCATAAATCAAGTCACAACATGAATGATGATAACATGTTAAAACTTTTTGCCACTATCTTAATACCTTCCCTCCAATACAAGGTCTAAATTTTTTCTCCCTAAAATTTAAATGATGTTCTTGACCAAGCTAAGCATCGATATTTTCTAATGAAATAATTTGAACCTAATACTAAAATCATCAAGGTATCTTTCCTACATTAAATTAATGAAATAACTAGAAATCCTCTTCAACCAAAACTAAGACTAGCCAAAGTAGAAAATCCCCAACGTTCCCATATGTCATTAACCATGCAACAATTGAAAAACTTTTAGCACCTTTTAAACCATTTATGTTTCCTAAAAATCCCTTGAAATGGTATGATCCTAATTGATTTTGTTGGTTTCATGTTGATATAGGTCATTCCCACAAAACATTTCGGGGGATTACAAAATTTGTCATTTATTTTATACTAGGTGATTCTTTAATCATGATGTCATGATTAAAATATATAAACATGATTATATTAGTGCTTCTCAAAACAAAAAAACTTCTAAATCTTCTTCCTCTAAAAATACCAAAACTTTATCTACATCTAATCCTCAAAATCAAACATGTATATTTGTGCAATTGATGTCAATTATGATCATTACTACACCAATTCCAAATATATGAAAGTGGCTAAGGTGAATTATAAAAGAAAACTAGCCTAAAAATATCCCATCACCAAACCAAATGAATCAAACTCTTGCAGGTCTTATTTCACACATTCATTTTTATCAACATATTATATATTTTCATTTTTTTAGTCCTATATTGAGCCCATCGATATAGTTATAATATTCTATGCACATGTTTGACATATAATCACTCTAAAAATACTATGCTTTATCTATGTAGGTCTTCTCCAAATATAGGTGACTAGATCGATCAGATTGACACATTATTCTTTTTCAATTATAGGATTGTATACATAGTCAAGCCAGTTGAATTTGTTTATAGTTCTTATTTTTTAGCATATAGGTTTGATGACATAGTCGATATAGTTGACTTTATTTGTAGATTCATTTTAGAATATAGGTTTTTCAAACTCCCTTGACACAATTGACTCTATTCATAAAATTTAAAAATCGACACTTGGGCACCATAACATAAAGTTTACAAACTAGGCATCTTCAAAACCACCAAAGGTTCATTCTTACCTTCTTTATCATTTAAATTTTTCATTTATAGTATTATTTTTCATAAGTTTATAGTCTATACAACTATGATCCTAGAGGAAATTATGTCAATTGGCTCGACATAGTTTTTGAACCTTTCTTCTCTCTATAAGACATAGTTGACTTGTTTGACTATGTTATTCTAGATCTTGCTTTTGCAAAATAATAAGTTCAATGACTCTATTCTATATTATTTGCATATAGTGTCACCTTAAATGACTTTTTAATCTTCATAGTCAAAGGAATTAACCTCCTTTTTTATTTATTAGATCACTTTTCATTTTATTTACATTCAATCTTATAGTAACTAACATATAATTATTAGGTGATTTTTTAGATGTACCAATTTAGTCACACTATTTTTTTCTTTTGCACACACTTCCAAATCACTTTAAACAATAAAATCATTGATACTTTTCATCTCCAATGGGGAAGTTGACTTGGTTTTATGGCCAAGTATAAAAACATGGTTAGTGGTATTTACTGAAAAAGCACTTGACAACCTTATTGTTGTTGGATTATGAAGTGAGAGGGTAGGCCCCAATACCAAGCCAGTATCATCACTAATGTAGATCCCATTGATGCTAAAGTACTTGAATCTATTCATATATTAATTTTTAATTCTTTATTATAGCCAACTCATAATCCCAATAATTTCAAAATTTAATATAACTTAACAACATTTAAGAATGACCAATTAGTTAGAATTTACATTCAAATTTGATGCTTGATATTTGATAATTGTATTGTGTATTTCAGAACTTACATTAGCTAGAATTAGTGTAATATTTTTTTTATGTTTTCCAATTAGATTAAACCCATTGATCTAATTTATTGTGTGCTTCACTTTATTTTATTAGATATTATCTTACAAAAATATTTTGCTATATTCAGAACATTGTTGTCCCTATTGACATAGTCTCTTTTAAAATGTCAATATTGATTACCTTTAGTACACAGTCACCCTATATGAATGTGTATCTTTCTATCCTATTTAGTTTCCCTTTTCTAAATGCAGAATCAACCTATTTGACTATGTATCTTTGTCATTTACTCATTTTCTTTATCTAAAGTACATAGTCAACCTATACAACTATGTATCCTTCTAGCCTATTTCTATTTTATCATTTATAGAACACATTTGAATAATGCAACTATGCCTTTTACACACTATTATATGGAGACTTATCGTATACTCTATCGACCCAATCAACTTTACACCTATTGTTTTATACTATTCTACATGTGGTTGACTTTGTCCCTATTTTTCTTCATTCTTCATTCTTAATTTTAGATTTTATCTTTAAGCATCATGAAATAACCTACTAGAATATTTTTGTACAACCTAAATCCATTTATACACTACATGGGATGCTTTTTTCTTCCTACCTTTTCTACCTGAGGTAATCCTCACTCTTTGATCACCTTTTATCCTCCCTCATCTTTCAATTACAACATGGTTCAAATCACTCCAATAGATAACATTGGTGGATCAGATTTTATTGATACTTATCAAGATAACTCTCACATTCAAACATCTTGCCATATTTTTGGGGTAATTGACACAAGCCTAACAAAAAACACTATAGGAAACATTCTTAATACCAACAACCCATCTCCTAGAAATTTTCCACCTAGTAACCCTCCCCCTAATACTAATTTGCGTAATCTTCATACCAACACCAACCAATGAATTGATAGCTTTAAAATTCTTGCACAATAGTGTTACAAATGAACATCATGAAAATATTTAACATCTCTTAAATGATTCAACTAGGACATCATTTTATAAAATAATAACCCTCTCATTCTTATTCCCCAAAATAATAAAAATTTTAGCCCTTCACCTCTTAAAGATGCCATAAGAAATGTTATTACTCAACTTATCATACACAATAATATTCTTCAACACATTCAAAAGAATAATTTATCCCCTTTCATTATATCTATTGATATTGGTAATATATATCCAAATATTATATATGTTGGGACTAAAGACCTTGCATCTTTTATCAAGGCATTTGGTAATCTTTATAAAGAGTGGATCCAAATTAACAGATTCACCACTAAAAAAATTTTAGTTAAAACATTCATCGATGATGTATTAGAATGGCATAACTAACTTTCCCAACACTCTATATGTCAACATGGGGATTTAGTCAATCCTTTAGTTAAATAATTCCAATATAATGATCTTCCTAAAAATTACCGTAGTCATCTCATTAATGATAAATAATCACATACCAAATCAGCTAATGATTTATCAAACAATGGTCATATTTGGCTCATAAATCAAGTCACAACATGAATGATGATAACGTGTTGAAACTTTTTGTCACTCTCTTAATACCTTCCCTCCAATAAAAGGTTTAATTTTTTTCTCCCTAAAATTTAAATGATGTTCTTGACCAAGCTAAGCATCGATATTTTATAATGAAATAATTTGAACCTAATACTAAAATCATCAAGGTATCTTTCCTACATTAAATTAATGAAATAATTAGAAATTCTCTTCAACGAAAACTAGGACTAGCCAATGTAGAAAATCAACAACCTTCTCATATATCATTAACCATGCAACAATTGAAATATAGGTCATTCCCACAAAACATGTTGGGGGATTACAAAATTTTTCATTTCTTTTATGCTAGGTGATTCCTCAATCATGATGTCATGATTAAAATATATCATCATGATTATAATAATGCTTCTCAAAATAAAAAACTTCTAAATCTTCTTCCTCTAAAAATACAAAAACTTTATCTACATCTAATCCTCAAAATCAAACAAGTATATTTGTGCAATTGATGTCGATTATGATCATTACTATACCAATTCCCAATATATGAACATGGCTAAGGTGAATTATCAAATAAAACTAGCATAAAAATATCCCATCACCAAATGAAATGAATCAAACTCTTGTAGGTGTTTTTTCACACATTCATTTTTATCAACATATTATATATTTTCAATTTTTTAGTCCTATATTGAACCCATCGATATAGTTATGATTTTCTATGAACATGTTTGACATATAATCACTCTAATAATACTATTTTTTATCTATGTAGGTCTTCTCCAAATATAGGTGACTAGATCGATCAGATTGACACATTATTCTTTTTCAATTATATTATTGTATACATAGTCAAGCTAATTGAATTTGTTTGTAGTTCTTATTTTTTAGCATATAGGTTTGCAGACATAGTTGATATAGTCAATTGTATTTGTAGATTCATTTTAGAATACAAATTTTTCAAACTCCATTGACCCAATTGAGTCTATTCATAAAATTTAAAAATTGACACTTGAGCACCATAACATAAAGTTTACAAACTAGGCATCTTCAAAACCACTGAAGGTTCATTCTTACCTTCTTTATCATTTAAATTTTTCATTTATAGTATTTTTTTTCACAAGTTTATAGTCTATAAAACTATAATCCTATAGGAATTTAGGTCAATTGTCTCCACATAGTTTTTTAGCCTATCTTCTCTCTATAAGACATAGTTGACTTGTTTGACTGTGTTATTCTAGATCTTGCTTTTGCAAAATAATAACAAGTTCAATGACTCTATTCTATATTATTCACATATAGTGTCACCTGAAATGACTTTGTAATCTTCATAGTCAAAGGAGTTAACATCTTTTTTTATTTATTAGATAACTTTTCATTTTATTTACTTTCAATCTTATAGTAACTAACGTATAATCATTGGGTGATTTTTTAGATGTACCAATTTAGTCACACTATTTTTTTCTTTTGCACACACTTCCAAATCACTTTACACTATAAAATCATTGAAACTTTTCATCACCAATGGCGAAGTTGACTTGGTTTTATGGCCTTGTATAAACACATGGTTAGTGCTATATATTGAAAAAGCACATAACACCTTTATCATTGTGGGATTATGAGGTGAGAGGGTAGGGCCCAATACCAAGCTAGTACCATCACTAATGTAGATCCCTTTCAGCCTAAAGTACTTGAAACTATACTTATATTAATTTTTAATTATTTATTATAGCCAACTCATAATGACATTAATTTCAAAATTTATTATAACATAACAACATTTAAGAATGACCAGTTAGTTAGAATTTACATTCAAGTTTGATGCTTGATATTTGATAATTGTATTTTGTATTTCAAAACTTAGTGTAAGATTTTTGTTAGGTTTTCCAATTAGATTAAACCCATTGATCTAATTCATTTTGCTATATTTAGAACATTGTTGTCCCTATTGATATAGTCTCTTATAAAATGTCAATATTGATTACCTTTAGTACACAGTCATCCTATATGAATGTGTATCTTTCTAGCATGTTTATTTTCCCTTTTTTAAATGCACAATCAACCTATTTGACTATGTATCTTTGTCATTTACATAGTTTCTTCATCTAAAGTACATAGTCAACCTATAAAACTATTTATCCTTCTAGCCTATTTTAGTTGTAGCATTTATAGAACACATTAAAATAATGCAACTATGCCTTTTACACACTAATCTATGGAGATTTTATCATATACTCTATCGACTCAATCAACTTTACACCTATTGTTTTATACTATTTTGCATGTGGTTGACTTTGTCCCTATTTTTCGTCCTTCTTGATTTTAAATTTTATCTTTAAACATCATGAAATAACCTACTAGAATCTTTTTGGACAACCTAAATCCATTTATACACTACATGGGATGGTATTTTATTCCTACCTTTTTTACCTGAGGTAATCCTCACTCTTTGATCACCTTTTATCCTCCCTCATATTTCAGTGACAACATTGTTTAAATCACTCCAATAGATAAGATTGGTGGATCAGATCCTTTTCATACTTATCAAGATAACTCTCACCTTGAAACATCTTGTCATATTTTTGGGGTAATTGACACAAGCCTAACAAATAATTCTATAGGAAACATTCTTAATACCAACAACCCATCTCCTAGTAATTTGCCACATAGTAACCCTTCCCTTAATACTAATTTTGGGAATATTCATACCAACACCAACCCATGCATTGATACCTCTAAAATTCTTGGACAATAGTGAAAAAAAGGAACATCATGAAAATATTTAACATCTCTTAAATGATTCAACTAGGTCATCATTTTATAAATGTGGATAATCCACCTCTCATTCTTATTTCCAAAAATAATCAAAATTTTATCCCTTCACCTCTTAAAGATGCCATAAGAAATGTTATTACCCAACATATCATACACAATAATATTCTTCAACACATTCAAAAGAATTGTTTATCCCCTTTCATTATATTTATTGATATTGGTAATATATATCCAAATATTATATATGTTGGGACTAAAGACCTTGCATCTTTTATAAAGGCATTTGGTAATATTTATAAAGAGTGGATCCAAATTAATACCTTCACCACTAAAAGAATTTTAGTTAAAACATTCATCAATGATGTATTAGAATGGCATAACTAACTTGCACAACACTCTATATGTCAACATGGGGATTTAGTCAATCCTTTAGTTAAATAATTCCAACATAATGATCTTCCTAAAAATTACCTTAGTAATTTCATTAATGATAAATAATCCCATACCAAATCAGCTCATGATTTATCAAACAATGGTAATATTTGGCACATAAATTAGGTCACAACGTGAATCATGATAACGTGGTGAAACTTTTTGTCACTCTCTTGATACCTTCCCTCTAATACAAAGTTTAAATTTTTTCTCCCTAAAATTTAAATGATGTTATTAACCAAGCTAAGCATCGATATTTTCTAATGAAATAATTTGGACCTAATACTAAACTCATCAATGTATCTTTCGTACATTGAATTAATAAAATAACTAGAAATCCTCTTCAACCAAAACTAGGACTAGCCAAAGTAGAAAATCACCAGCCTTCTCATATGTCATTAACCATGCAACAATTGAAATAATTTTAGCACCTTTTAAACCATTTATGTATCCTAATAATCCCTTGAAATGGTATGATCCTAATCAATTTTGTTGGTCTCATGTTGATATAGGTCATTCCCACAAAACATGTTGGGGGACTAAAAATTTTGTCATTTCTTTTATGCTAGGTGATTCTTCAATCATGATGTCATGATTAAAATATATCATCATGATTATGTTAATGCTTCTCAAAATAAAAAACTTATAAATCTTCTACTTCTAGAAATACCAAAACTTTATCTACATCTAATCCTCAAAATCAAACAAGTATATTTGTTCAATTGATGTCGATTATGATCATTAATATTCCAATTCCCAATATATGAATGTGGATAAGGTGAATTATCAAAGTAAACTAGCCTAAAATTATCCCATAACCAAACCAAATGAATCAAACTCTTGTAGATCTTCTTTCACACATTCATTTTTAGGAGCATATTATATATTTTCATTTTTTTAGTCCTATATTGAACCCATCGATATAGTTATAATAGTCTATGCACATGTTTCACATATAATCACTCTAAAAATACTATGCTTTATCTATGTAGGTCTTCTCTAAATATAGGTGACTAGATCGATCAGAGTGACACATTATTGTTTTTCAATTATAGGATTGTATACATAGTCAATCTAGTTGAATTTGTTTGTAGTTATTATTTTTTAGCATATAGGTTTGCATACATAGTCGATATAGTCGACTCTATTTTTATATTCATTTTAGAATACATGTTTTTCAAACTCCATTGACCCAATTGACTCTATTCATAAAATTTAAAAATTGACACTAGAGCACCATAACATAAAGTTTACAAACTAGGCATCTTCAAAACCACCAAAGGTTCATTCTTACCTTCTTTATCATTTAAATTTTTCATTTATAGTATTTGTTTTCACAAGTTTTTAGTCTATATAAAAATAATCCTAGAGGAAATTAGTTCAATTGACTCAACATAGTTTTTTATCTTATTTTCTATCTATAAGACATAGTTGACTTGTTTGACTATGTTATTCTAGATCTTGCTTTTGAAAAATAATAAGTTTAATGACTCTATTCTATATTATTTGCATATAGAGTCACCTGAAATGACTTTGTAATCTTCATAGTCAAAGTAATTAACCTCCTTTTTTATTTATTAGATCACTTTTCATTTTATTTACATTCAGTCTTATAGTAACTAACATATAATCATTAGGTGATTTTTTAGATGTACCACTTTAGTCACACTATTTTTTTCTTTTGCACACACTTCCAAATCACTTTAAACAATAAAATCATTGAAAGTTTTCATCACCAATGGGGAAGTTGACTTGGTTTTATGACCAAGTATAAACACATGGCTAGTGGTAAATATTGAAAAAGCACTTGACACCCTTATCGTTGTTGGATTATGAAGTGAGAGGGTACGCCCCAATACCAAGCCACTACCATCACTAATGTAGATCTCCTTGAGCCTAAAGTACTTGAATCTATTCATATATTAATTTTTAATTATTTATTATAGCCAACTCATAATCCCAATAATTTCAAAATTGAGTATAACTTAACAACGTTTAAGAATGACCAATTAGTTAGAATTTACATTCAAGTTTGATGCTTGATATTTGATAATTGTATTGTGTATTTCAAAACTTAAATTAGCTAGATTTAGTGTAATATTTGTGTTATGTTTTCCAATTAGATTAAACCCATTGATCTAATTTCTTGTGTGCTTCACTTTATTTTATTAGATATTATCTTACAAAAACATTTTGGTATATTCAGAACATTGTTGTCGCTATTGACATAGTCTCTTATAAAATGTCAATATTGATTACCTTTAGTACAGAATCACCCTATATGAATGTGTATATTTCTATCCTATTTATTTTCCATTTTATAAATGCATAATCAACCTATTTGACTATCTATCTTTGTAATTTACTCATTTTCTTCATCTAAAGTACATAGTCAACATATACAACAATGTATCCTTCTAGCGTATTTAAATTTTATCATTTATAGAACACATTTGAATGATGCAAGTATGCCTTTTACACGCTATTTTATGGAGATTTATCATATACTATATCAACCCAATCAACTTTACACCAATTATTTTATACTATTCTGCATGTGGTTTAATTTGTCCCTACATTTCTTCCTTCTTGATTTTATATTTTATCTTTAAGCATCATGAAATAAAATACTAGAATATTTCTGGACACCCTAAATCCATTTATACACTACATGGGATGTTTTTTTCTTCCTACCTTTTCTACCTGAGGTAATCCTCACTCTTTGATCACCTTTTATCCTCCCTCATCTTTCAATAACAGCATGGTTAAAATCACTCCAATAGATAAGATTGGTGGATCAGATCCTTTTCATACTTATCAAGATAACTCTCACCTTCAAACATCTTTCCATATTTTTGGGGTAATTGACACAAGCCTAACAAATAACTCTATAGGAAACATTCTTAGTACCAACAACCCATCTCCTAGAAATTTTCCACCTAGTAACCCTCCCCCTAATACTAATTTTGGGAATCTTCATACCAACACCAACCCATGAATTGATACCTCTAAAATTATTGCACAAAGAGTGAAACAAATGAACATCATGAAAATATTTAACATCTCTTAAATGATTCAACTAGGACATCATTTTATAAACGTGGATAATCAACCTCTCATTCTTATTCCCCAAAATAATCAAAATTTTATCCCTTCACCTCTTAAAGATGCCATAAGAAATGTTATTACCCAACCTATCATACAGAATAATATTCTTCAACACATTCAAAAGAATCATTTATCACCTTTCATTATATCTATTAATATTGGTAATATATATATGTATATATATATATATATATATATATATATATATATATATATATATATATATATGTTGGGACTAAAGACCTTGCATCTTTTATCAAGGCATTTGGTAATCTTTATAAAGAGTGGATCCAAATTAATACCTTCACCACTAACAAAATTTTAGTTAAAACATTCATGGATGATGTATTAGAATGATATATATATATATATATATATATATATATATATATATATATATATATATATATATATATATATATATATATGTTGGGACTAAAGACCTTGCATCTTTTATCAAGGCATTTGGTAATCTTTATAAAGAGTGGATCCAAATTAATACCTTCACCATTAACAAAATTTTAGTTAAAACATTCATGGATGATGTATTAGAATGGCATAACTAACTTCCCCAACACTCTATATGTGAACATGGGGATTTAGTCAATCCTTTAATTAAATAATTCCAACATAATGATCTTCCTAAAAATTACCTTAGCCATCTCATTAAAGATAAATAATCACATACCAAATCAGCTCATGATTTATCAAACAATGGTAATATTTGGCTCATAAATCGGGTCACAACATGAATGATGATAACGTGTTGAAACTTTTTGTCACTCTCTTAATACCTTCCCTCCAATACAAGGTTTAAATTTTTTCTACCTAAAATTTAAATGGCGTTCTTGACCAAGCTAAGCATTGATATTTTCTAATGAAATAATTTGAACCTAATACTAAAATCATCAAGGTATCTTTCCTACATTAAATTAATGAAATAACTAGAAATCCTCTTCAACCAAAACTAGGACTAGCCAAAGTAGAAAAACACCAACCTTCTCAAATATCATTAACCATGCAACAATTGAAAAAAATTTATCACCTTTTAAACCATTTGCGATTCTTCAATGATGATGTCATGATTAAAATATATCATCATGATTATAATAATGCTTCTCAAAAGAAAAAAGTTCTAAATCTTCTTCCTCTAAAAATAAAAAAACTTTATCTACTTCTAATCCTCAAAATCAAACAAGTATATTTGTGCAATTGATGTCAATTATGATCATTACTATACCAATTCCCAATATATGAATGTGGCGAAGGTGAATTATCAAAGAAAACTAGCATAAAAATATCCCCTCACCAAACTAAATGAATCAAACTCTTGTAGGTATTTTTTCACACATTCGTTTTTATCAACATATTATATATTTTCATTTTTTTCGTCCTATATTGAACCCATTGATATAGTTATAATAGTCTATGCACATGTTTGTCATATAATCACTCTAAAAATACTATGCTTTATCTATGTAGGTCTTCTCCAAATATAGGTGACTAGATCGATCAGATTGACACATTATTCTTTTTCTATTACAGGATTGTATACATAGTCAAGCCAATTGAATTTGTTTGTAGTTCTTATTTTTTAGCATATAGGTTTACAGACATAGTCGATATAGTCAACTCTATTTGAAGATTCATTTTAGAATACAAGTTTTTCAAACTCCATTGACCCAATTGACTCTATTCATAAAATTTAAAAATCGACACTTGAGCACCATAACATAAAGTTTACAAACTAGGCATCTTCAAAACCACCAAAGGTTCATTCTTACCTTCTTTGTCCTTTAATATTTTCATTTATAGTATTTTTTTTCACAAGTTTATAGTCTATAAAGCTATAATTCTATAGGAAATTAGGTCAATTGGCTCGACATAGTTTTTTAGCCTATCTTCTCTCTATAAGACATTGTTGACTTGTTTGAATATGTTATTCTAGATCTTGCATTTGTAAAATAATAACAAATTGAATGACTCTATTCTATATTATTCACATATTGTGTCACCTGAAATGACTTTGTAATCTTCATAGTCAAAGGAATTAACCTCTTTTTAATTTATTAGATAACTTTTCATTTTATTTACTTTCAATCTTATAGTAACTAACATATAATCATTAGGTGATTTTTTAGATGTAACAATTTAGTCACACTATTTTTTTCTTTTGCACACACTTCCAAATCACTTTAAAAAATAAAATCATTGAAACTTTTCATCAGCAATGGGGAAGTTGACTTGGTTTTATGTCCATGTATAAACACATGGTTAGTGGTATATATTTAAAAAGCACCTGACACCTTTATCATTGTGGGATTATGAAGTGAGAGGGTAGGCCCCAATACCAAGCTTTCACCATCACTAATGTAGATCCCTTTTAGCCTAAAGTACTTGAAACTATCCTTATATTAATTTTTAATTATTTATTATAGCCAACTCATAATCACATTAATTTCAAAATTTATTATATCTTAACAACATTTAAGAATGACCAATTAGTTATAATTTACATTCAAGTTTGATGCTTGATATTTGATAATTGTATTTTGTATGTCAAAACTTACATTAGCTATAATTAGTGTAAGATTTTTGTTATGTTTCCCAATTAGATTAAACCCATTGATCTAATTTCTTGTGTGCTTCACTTTAGTTTATTGGATATTATCTTACAAAAACATTTTTCTATATTCAGAACATTGTTGTCCCTATTGACATAGTCTCTTACAAAATGTCAATATTGATTACCTTTAGTACACAGTCATCCTATAGGAATGTCTATCTTTTTATCATATTTAGTTTCCCTTTTTTAAATGCACAATCAACCTATTTGACCATGTATCTTGGTCATTTACTCAGTTTCTTCATCTAAAGTACATAGTCAACCTATACAACTATGTATCCTTCTAGCCTATTTCTATTTTATCATTTATAGAACACATTTGAATAATGCAACTATGCCTTTTACACACTATTCTATGGAGATTTATCATATACTCTATCAACCCAATCAACTTTACACCTATTGTTTTATACTATTCTGCATGTGGTTGACTTTGTCCCTATTTTTCATCCTTCTTGATTTTAAATTTTATCTTTAAGCATCATGAAATAACCTACTAAAATCTTTTTGGACAACCTAAATCCATTTCTACACTACATGGGATGTTTTCTTCTTCCTACCTTTTCTACCTAAGGTAATCGTCACTCTTTGATCACCTTGTATCCTCCCTAATATTTCAATTACAACATGGTTCAAATCACTCCAATAGATAAGAGTGGTGGATCAGATCCTTTTCATACTTATCAAGATAACTCTCACCTTCAAACGTCTTTCCATATTTTTGGGGTAATTGGCACAAGCCTGACAAATAAATCTATTTAAAACATTCTTAATGCCAACAACCCATCTCTTAGCAATTCGCCACCTAGTAACCCACCCCTAATACTAATTTGGGGAATATTCATACCAACACCAACCCATGAATTGATACCACTAAAATTCTTGCACAAATAGTGAAACAAATGAACATCATGCAAATATTTAACATCTCTCAAAAGATTCAACTAGGACATCATTTTATAAATGTGGATAATCAACCTCTCATTCTTATTCCCCAAAATAATAAAAAATTTATCCCTTTACCTCTTAAATATGCCATAAGAAATGTTTTTACCCAACCTATCATACACAATAATATTCTTAAACACATTCAAAAGAATCTTTTATCCCCTTTCATTATATCTATTTATATTGGTAATATATATCCAAATATTATATATGTTGGGACTAAAGATCCTACATCTTTTATCAATGCATTTGGTAATATTTATAAAGAGTGGATCCAAATGAATACCTTCAACACTAACAAAATTTTAATTAAAACATTCATCGATGATGTTTTAGAATGGCATAACTAACTTCCCCAACACTCTATATGTCAACATGGGGATTTAGTCAATCCTTTAGTTAAATAATTCCAACATAATGATCTTCCAAAAAATTACCTTAGTTATTTCATTAATGATAAATAATCCCATAACAAATCAGCTCATGATTTATCAAACAATGGTAATATTTGGCTCATAAATCAGGTCACAACATGAATGATGATAATGTGTTGAAACATTTTCTCACTCTCTTAATACCTTCCTAGTAATACAAGGTCTAAATTTTTTCTCCCTAAAATTTAAATGATGTTCTTGACCAATCTAAGCATCGATATTTTATAATGAAATAATCTGAACCTAATACTAAAATCATCAAGGTATCTTTCCTACATTAAATTAATAAAATAACTAGAAATCCTCTTCAACCAAAACTCGGACTAGCCAAAGTAGAAAATCCCCAAACTTCTCATATGTCATTAACCATGCAACAATTGAAAAACTTATAGAAACCTTTAAACCATTTACGTATCCTAATAATCCCTTGAAATGGTATGATCCTAATCAATTTTGTTGGTTTCATGTTGATATAGGTCATTCCCACAAAACATGTTGGGGGATTACAAAATTTGTCATTTCTTTTATGCTAGGTGATTATTTAATCATGATGTCATGATTAAAATATATCATCATGATTATGTTAATGCTTCTCAAAAGAAAAAACTTCTAAATCTTCTTCCTCTAAAAATACCAAAACTTTATCTACATCTAATCCTCAAAATCAAACAAGTATATTTTTGCAATTGATGTCGATTATGATCATTACTATACCAATTCCCAATATATGAATGTGGCTAAGGTGAATTATCAAATAAAACTAGCCTAAAATTATCCCATCACCAAACCAAACAAATCAAACTCTTGTAGGTCTTATTTCACACATTCATTTTTTAGCATATAGGTTTGCAGACATAGTCGATATAGTCGACTCTATTTACAGATTCATTTTAGAATACAAGTTTTTCAAACTCCATTGACCCAATTAATTCTATTTGTAAAATTTAGAAATTGACACTTGAGCACCATAACATAAAGTTTACAAACTAGGCATCTTCAAAACCAACAAAGGTTTATTCTTACCTGCTTTATCATTTAAATTTTTCATTTATAGTATTTTTTTCACAAGTTTATAGTCTATAAAACTATAATCCTATAGGAAATTCGGTCAATTGGCTCGACATAGTTTTTTAGCCTATCTTCTCTCTATAAGACATAGTTGACTTGTTTGACTATGTTAATCTAGATCTTGCTTATTCAAAATAATAACAAGTTCAATGACTCTATTCTATATTATTTGCATATAGTGTCACCTGAAATGACTTTGTAAGCTTCATAGTCAAAGTAATTAACCTCCTTTTTTATTTATTAGATCACTTTTCATTTTATTTTCTTTAAATCTTATAGTAACTATCATATAATCATTAGGTGAATTTTTAGATGTACCAATTTAGTCACACTATTTTTTTCTTTTACACACACTTCCAAATCACTTTACGAAATAAAATCATTGAAACTTTTCATCACCAATGGGGAAGTTGACTTGGTTTTATGGCCAAGTATAAACACATGGTTAGTGGTATATATTGAAAAAGCACCTGACACCCTTATTGTTGTGGGATTATGAAGTGAGAGAGTAGGCCCAAATACCAAGCCAGTACCATCACTAATGTAGATCCCTTTCAACCTAAAGTACTTAAAACTATCAATATATTAATTTTTAATTCTTTATTATAACAAACTCATAATCACAATAATTTCAAAATTTATTATAACTTAACAACATTTAAGATATGACCAATTAGTTAAAATTTACATTGAAGTTTGATGTTTGATATTTGATAATTGTATTTTGTATTTCAAAACTTACATTAGCTAGAATTAGTGTAAGATTTTTTTTATGTTTTCTAATTAGATTAAACCCATTGACCTAATTTCTTGTATGCTTCACTTTATTTTATCAGATATTATCTGACAAAAACATTTTGCTATATTCAAAACATTGTTGTCCCTATTGACATAGTCTCTTAAAAATTGTCAATATTGATTACCTTTAGTACATAGTCACCCTATATGAATGTGTATCTTTTTATCCTATTTAGTTTCCCTTTTTTCAATGCACAATCAACCTATTTGACTATGTATATTTGTCATTTACTCAATTTCTTCATCTAAAGTACATAGTCAACCTATACAACTATGTATCCTTCTAGCCTGTTTTAGTTTTATAATTTATAGAACACATTTGAATAATGTAACTATGCCTTCTACACACTATTCTATGGAAATTTATCATATACACTATCGACCCTATCAAATTTACACCTATTGTTTTATACTATTCTGCATGTGGCTGACTTTGTCCCTATTTTTCTTCCATCTTGATTTTAGAATTTATCTTTAAGCATCATGAAATAACCTACTAGAATCTTTTTTGACAACCTAAATCCATTTATACACTACATGTGATGTTTTTTTCTTCCTACCTTTTCTACCTGAGGTAATTGTTACTCTTTGATCACCTTTTATCCTCCCTCATCTTTCAATTACAACATGGTTCAAATCACTCGAATAGATAAGATTGGTGGATCAGCTCCTTTTCATACTTATCAAGATAATTCTCACCTTCAAACATCTTTCCAAATTTTTGGGGTAATTGACACAAGCATAACAAATAACTGTATAGGAAACATTCTTAATACCAACAACCCATCTCCTATCAATTTGCCACCTAGTAACCCTCCTCCTAATTCTAATTTGGGGAATCTTCATACCAACACCAACTCATGAATTGATACCACTAAAACTCTTGCACAAATAGTGAAACAAATGAACATCATGCAAATATTTAACATCTCTAAAATGATTCAACTAGGACATCATTTTGTAGACGTGGATAATCAACCTCTCATTCTTATTCCTAAAAATAATCAAAATTGTATCCCTTCACCTCTTAAAGATGCCATAAGAAATGTTATTACCCAACCTATCATACAAAATAATATTCTTCAACACATTCAAAAGAATCATTTATCCCCTTTCATTATATCTATTGATATTCGTAATATATATCCAGATATTATATATGTTGGGACTAAAGACCCTGTATCTTTTATCAAGGCATTTGGTAATCTTTATAAAGAGTGGATCCAAATTAATACCTTCACCACTAACAAAATTTTAGTTAAAACATTCATCGATGATGTATTGGAATGGCATAACTAACTTTCCCAACACTCTATATGTCAACATGGTGATTTAGTCAATCCTTTAGTTAAATAATTCCAACATAATGATATTCCTAAAAATTTCCTTAGCCATTTCATTAATGATAAATATTACCATACCAAATCAGTTCATGATTTATCAAATAATGGTAATATTTGGCTCATAAATCAGGTCACAACATGAATGATGATAACGTGTTGAAACTTTTTGTCACTCTCTTAATACCTTCCCTCCAATACGAAGTTTAATTTTTTTCTCCCTAAAATTTAAATGATGTTCTTGACCAAGCTAAGCATCGATATTTTCTAATGAAATAATTTGAACCTATTACTAAAATCATCAAGGTATCTTTCCTACATTAAATTAATGAAATAACTAGAAATCCTCTTCAACCAAAACTAGGACTAGCCAAAGTAGAAAATATCCAACCTTCTCATATGTCATTAACCATGCAACAATTGAAAAACTTTTAGCACCTTTAAAACCATTTATGTATCCTAATAATCTATTAAAATCATATGATCCTAATCAATTTTGTTGGTTTCGTGTTGATATAGGTCATTCCCACAAAACATGTTGGGGGATTACAAATTTTGTCATATATTTTATGCTAGGTGATTATTCAATCATTATGTCATGATTAAAATATATCATCATGATTATATTAATGCTTCTCAAAAGAAAAAATTCTAAATATTCTTCTTCTAAAAATACCAAAACTTTATCTACAACTAATCTTCAAAATCAAACAAGTATATTTGTGCAATTGATGTCAATTATGATCATTACTATTCCAATTCCCAATATATGAAAGTGGCTAAGGTGAATTATCAAATAAAACTAGCCTAAAATTATCCCATAACCAAACCAAATGAATCAAACTCTTGAAGGTCTTCTTTCACACATTCATTTTTATCAACATATTATATATTTTCATTTTTTTAGTCCTATATTGAACCTATTGTTATAGTTATAATAGTCTATGCACATGTTTGACATATAATCACTTTAAAAATACTATGCTTCATTTATGTAGGTCTTCTCCAAATATAGGTGACTAGATCGGTCAGACTGACACATTATTCTTTATCAATTATAGGATTGTATACATAGTCAATCCAATTGAATTTGTTTGTAGTTCTTATTTTTTAGCATATAGGTTTGTAGAGATAGTCGATATAGTCAACTCTATTTGTAGATTCATTTTAGAATACAATGTTTTCAAACTCCATTGACCCAATTGACTCTATTCATAAAATTTAAAAATTGACACTTGAACACCATAACATAAAGTTTACAAACTAGGCATCTTCAAAACCACCAAAGGTTCATTCTTACCTTCTTTATCATTTAAAATTTTCATTTATAGTATTTTTTTCACAAGTTTATAGTCTATAAAACTATAATCCTAGAGGAAATCAGTTCAATTGGCTCGACATAGTTTTTTAGCTTATCTTCTCTCTATAAGACATAGTTGACTTGTTTGACTATGTTATTCTAGATCTTGCTTTTGCAAAATAATAACAAGTTCAATGACTCTATTCTATATTATTCGCATATACTGTCACCTGAAATGACATTGTAATCTTCATAGTCAAAGGAATTAACCTCCTTTTTTATTTATTAGATCACTTTTCATTTTATTTAAATTCAATCTTATATTAACTAACATATAATCATTAGGTGAATTTTTAGATGTACCAATTTAGTCACACTATTTTTTTAATTTTGCACACACTTCCAATTCACTGTAAACAATACAATAATTCAAACTTTTCATTAGCAATGGGGAAGTTGACTTGGTTTTATGGCCAAGTATAAACACATGGTTAGTGGTATATATTGAGAAAGCACCTAACACCCTTATCATTGTGGGATTATGAAGTGAGAGGGTAGGCCCTAATACCAAGCCAGTACCATCAGTAATTTAGATCCCTCTGAGCCTAAAGTACTTGAAACTATTCATATATTAATTTTTAATTCTTTATTATAGCCAACTCATAATCCCAATAATTTAAAAATTTATTATAACCTGACAACATTTAAGAATGACCAATTAGTTAGAATTTACATTCAAGTTTGATGCTTGATATTTGATAATTGTATTGTGTATTTCAAAACTTACATTAGCTAGAATTAGTGTAAGATTTTTGTTATGTTTTCCAATTAGATTAAACCCATTGATCTAATTTCTTATGAGCTTCACTTTATTTTATTAGATATTATCTTACGAAAACATTTTGCTATATTCAGTACATTGTTGTCCCTATTGACATAGTCTCTTATAAAATGTCAATATTGATTACCTTTAGTACATAGTCACCCTATATGAATGTGTGTATCTTTCTATCCTATTCAGTTTCCTTTCTATAATGCACAATCAACCTATTTGACTATGTATCTTTGTCATTTACTCATTTTATTCACCTAAAGTACATAGTCAACCTATACAACTCTGTATCCTTCTATCCTATTTAAGTTTTATCATTTATAGAACAGATTTCAATAATGCACCTATGCCTTTTACACACTATTCTATGGATATTTATCATATACTCTATCAACCCAATCAACTTTACACCAATTGTTTTCTACTATTCCTCATGTCGTTGACATTGTCCCTATTTTTCTTCCTTCTTGATTTTAGATTTTATCTTTAAGCATCATGAAATAACCTACTAGAATATATTTGGACAACCTAAATTCATTTATACACTACATGGGATGTTTTTTTCTTCCTACCTTTTCTACCTGAGGTAATCCTCACTCTTTGATCACCTTTTATCCTCCCTCATCTTTCAATTACAACATGGTTCAAATCACTCCAATAGATAGGATTGGTGGATCAGATCCTTTTCATAATTATCAAGACAAGTCTCACCTTCAAACATCTTTCCATATTTTTTGGGTAATTAACACAAGCCTAAAAAAGAACTCTATAGGAAACATTCTTAATACCAAAAAACCATCTCCTAGAAATTTACAACCTAGTAACCCTCCCCCTAATAATAATTTTGGGAATCTTCATACCAACACCAACCCATGAATTGATACCAATAAAATTCTTTCACAAATAGTGAAACAAATGAACATCATGCAAATATTTAACATCTCTCAAATGATTCAACTAGGACATCATTTTATAAACGTGGATAATCAACCTCTCATTCTTATTCCCAAAAATAATCAAAATTGTATCCCTTCACCTCTTAAATATGCAATAATAAATGTTATTACCCAACCTATCATACACAATAGTATTCTCCAACACATTCAAAATAATCATTTGTCCCCTTTCATAATATCTCTTGATATTGGCAATATATATCCAAATATTATATATGTTGGGACTAAAGACCTTGCATCTTTTATCAAGGCATTTGGCAATCTTTATAAAGAGTGGATCCAAATTAATACCTTCACCATTAACAAAATTTTAGTTAAATCATTCATTGATGATGTATTATAATGTCATAACTAACTTCCCCAACACTCTATATGTCAACATGGGGATTTAGTCAATCCTTTAGTTAAATAATTCCAACATAATGATCTTCCTAAAAATTACCTTAGTCATCTTATTAATGATAAATAATCCCATACAAAATCAGCTCGTGATTTATCAAACAATGGTAATATTTGGCTCATAAATCAGGTCACAACATGAACAACGATAATGTGTTGAAACCTGTTGTCACTCTCTTAATACCTTCCCTCCAATACAAGGCTTAAATTTTTTCTCCCTAAAATTTAAATGATGTTCTCGACCAAGCTAAGCATCGATATTTTCTAATGAAATAATTTGAACTTAATACTAAAAACATCAAGGTATCTTTCCTACATTAAATTAATGAAATAACTAGAAATCCTCTGCAACCAAAACTAGGACTAGCCAAAGTAGAAAATCCCCAACCTTCTCATATTTCATTAACCATGAAACAATTGAAAAACATTTAGCACCTTTTAAACCATTATGTATCCTAATAGTCCCTGGAAATGGTATGATCCTAATCAACTCTGTTGGTTTCATGTTGATATAGGTCATTCCCACAAAACATGTTGCAGCATTACAAAATTTGTCATTTTTTTAATGCTAGGTGATTCTTTAATCATGATGTCATGATTAAAATATATCATCATGATTATGTTAATGCTTCTCAAAAGAAAAAACTTCTAAATCTTCTTCCCATAAAAATACCAAAACTTTATCTACATCTAATCCTCAAAATCAAACATGTATATTTGTGCAATTGATGTCAATTATGATCATTACTATACCAATTCCCAATATATGAATGTGGCTAAGGTGAATTATCAAAGAAAACTAGCCTAAAAATATCCTGTCACCAAACCAAATGAATCAAACTCTTGTAGGTCTTCTTTCACACATTCATTTTTATCAACATATTATATATTTTCATTTTTTTAGTCCTATATTGAACCCATCGATATAGCTATAATAGTCTATGCACATGTTTCACATATAATCACTCTATAAATACTATGCTTTATTTATGTAGGTCTTCTCCAAATATAGGTGACTAGATCGATCAGATCGACACGTTATTGTTTTTCAATTATAGGATTGTATACATAGTCAAGTTAATTGAATTTGTTTGTAGTTCTTATTTTTTAGTGTATAGGTTTGCAGACATAGTCGATATAGTCAACTCTATTTGTAGATTCATTTTAGAATACAAGTTTTTCAAACTCCATTGACCCAATTGACTATATTCATAAAATTTAAAAATCGACACTAGAGCACCATAACATAAAGTTTACAAACTAGGCATCTTCAAAACCACCAAATTTTCATTCTTACCTTCTTTATCATTTAAATTTTTCATTTATAGTATTTTTTTTTACAAGTTTATAGTTTATAAACCTATAATCCTATAGGAAATTAGGTCAATTGGCTCGACATAGTTTTTTAGCCTATCTTCTCTCTATAACACATAGTTGACTTATTTGATTATATTATTCTAGATCTTGCTTTTGCAAAATAATAACAAGTTCAATGACTCTATTCTATATTATTTGCATATAGTGTCACCTAAAATGACTTTGTAATCTTCATAGTCTAAGGAATTAACCTCTTTTTTATTTATTAAATAACTTTTCATTTTATTTACTTTCAATCTTATAGTAACTAACATATAATAATTAGGTGATTTTTTAGATGTACCAATTTAGTCACACTATTTTTTTCTTTTGCACAAACTTCCAAATCACTTTACACTATAAAATCATTGAAACCTTTCATCACCAATGGGGAAGTTAACTTGGTTTTATGGCCAAGTATAAACACATGGTTAGTGGTATATATTGAAAAAGCACCTGACACCTTTATCATTGTGGGATTATGAAGTTAGATGGTAGGATCCAATACCAAGCCAGTACCATCACTAATGTAGATCCCTCTCAGCCTAAAGTACTTGAAACTATCCTTATATTAATTTTAAATTCTTTATTATATCCAACTCATAATCACAATAATTTCAAAATTTATTATAACTTAACAACATTTAGGAATGACCAATTAGTTACAATTTACATTCAAGTTTGATGCTTGATATTTGATAATTGTATTTTGTATTTCAAAACTTACATTATCTAGAATTAGTGTAAGAATTTTGATATGTTTTCCAATTAGATTAAACCCATTGATCTAATTTCTTGTGTGCTTAACTTTACTTTATTAGATATTATCTTACAAAAACATTTTGCTATATTCAGAACATTTTTGTCCCTATTGACATAGTCTTTTATAAAATGTCAATATTGATTACCTTTAGTACACAGTCATCCTATATGAATGTGTATATTTTTAGCATATTTAGTTTCCCTTTTTTAAATGCACAATCAACCTATTTGACTTTGTATCTTTGTCATTTACTTAGTTTCTTCATCTAAAGTACATAGTCAATCTATACAACTATGTATCCTTCTAGTCTATTTGAGTTTTATCATTTATAGAACACATTTGAATAATGCAACTATGCCTTTTACACACTATTCTACGGATATTTATCATATAATCTATCGACCCAATCAACTTTACACCTATTGTTTTATACTATTCTACATGTGGTTGACTTTGTCCCTATTTTTCTTCCTTCTTGATTTTATCTTTAAGCATCATGAAATAACCTACTAGAATCTTTTTGGAACAACCTAAATCCATTTATACACCACATGGGATGTTTTTTTCTTCCTACCTTTTCTACCTGAGGTAATCCTCACTCTTTGATCACCTTTTATCCTCCCTCATCTTTCAATAACAACATGGTTCAAATCACTCCAATAGATAAGATTGGTGGATCAGATCCTTTTCATCCTTATCAAGATAACTCTCACCTTTAAAAATATTTCCATATTTTTTGGGTAATTGACACAAGCATAATAAATAACATTATAGGAAACATTATTAATACCAACAACCCATCTCCTATCAATTTGACACCTAGTAATCCTCCCCCTAATAGTAATTTGGGGAATATTCATACAAACACCAAACCATGAATTGATACCTCTAAAATTCTTGCACAAATAGTGAAACAAATGAACATCATCCAAATATTTAACATCTCTTAAAAGTTTCAACTAGGACATCATTTTATAAACGTGGATAATCAACCTCTCATTCCTATTACCCAAAATAATAAAATTTTTATCCCTTCACCTCTTAAATATGCCATAAGAAATGTTATTACCTGACCTATCATACACAATAATATTCTTCAACACATTCAAAAGAATCATTTATCCCTTTTCATTATATCTATTGATATTGGTAATATATATCCAAATATTATATATGTTGGGACTAAAGACCTTGCATTTTTTATCAAGGCATTTGGTAATATTTATAAAGAGTGGATCCAAATTAATACCATCACCACTACCAAAATTTTAGTTAGAACATTCATTGATGATGTATTAGAATGTCATAACTAACTTCCCCAAGACTCTATATGTCAACATGGGGATTTAGTCAATCCCTTAGTTAAATAATTCCAACATAATGATCTTCCTAACAATTACCTTAGTCATCTCATTAATGATAAATAATCCCCTACCAAATCAGCTCGTGATTTATCAAACAATGGTAATATTTGGCTCATTTATCAGGTGACAACATGAGTGATGATAACGTGTTGAAACTTGTTGTCACTCTCTTAATACCTTCCCTCCAATACGAGGTTTAAATTTTTTCTCCCTAAAATTTAAATGATGTTCTCGACCAAGCTAAGCATCAATATTTTCTAATGAAATAATTTTAACCTAATACTAAAATCATCAAGTTGTCTTTCCTACATTAAATTAATGAAATAACTAGAAATCCTCATCAACCAAAACTAAGACTAGCCAAAGTAGAAAATCCCCAACCTTCTCATATTTCATTAACCATGAAACAATTGAAAAAAAATTAGCACCTTTTAAACCATTTATGTATCCTAATAATCCCTTGAAATGGTATGATCCCAATCAATTTTGTTGGTTTCATGTTGATATAGGTCATTCCCACAAAACATGTTGGGGGATTACAAAATTTGTCATTTTTTTATGCTAGGTGATTCTTTAATCATGATGTCAAGATTGAAATATATCATCATGATTATGTTAATGCTTCTCAAAAGAAAAAACTTCTAAATCTTCTTCCCCTAAAAATACCAAAACTCTATCTACATCTAATCCTTAAAATCAAACAAGTATATTTGTGCACATGATGTCGATTATGATCATTACTATACCAATTCCCAATATATGAATGTGGCTAAGGTGAATTATCAAAGAAAACTAGCCTAAAAATATCCCATCACCAACCCAAGTAAACTATAACTAGAAGAACAACTTTTTAAATATACTACTACCACTAACTTACCTTTAGAGATGAAACAAGAACCACTTCATCAATCTAAACGTCCAACTACTTCTCTTCATACTAAACATATTTTACCTTCAAAGCCTCTTGCCTATTCTTCCTCTTTCAAAATTCATTAGAATTTCTTAGAGGAACTCAACTCTATGCCTTGAAAAATTATTCGCATGAAATTAGTTTTCACTTGTCCCTATCATCATAAATTCCTAATACAACAACTCCAAGAAATCAAAGAACCATCTTCCTTAGAAGAGGAGGAAACTTATCATGAGCCTCGACCAACAGAAGTCCATACCATTGAAAATATTTGTCCTTATTCAAAAACTCTTGTAGAGTTCCTTGAAGAGGACATGAACAATGATGAAATTTTATTTTTGAGCCAAGGATACACCTCTTTTTATCAAAAAATCCATTAATACCACCCTAATTTGCAAACTATTAGTAGATGAAGGTTCATGAATTAATGTGACATATCTTTGGCCCTTTCAAAAGCTTAGGCTTAACAAATATCATCTCACAAATACTCATTTAACATGTCATGGATTCAAAAATACCAATCAAAAGATGCTTGGTGGTATTTGGCTCCCTCTTACTATTGGACCTAAAACTATACATATTAATCTTATGGTTATTGACTTACCATTATCTTATGATATACTCATAAGACACCCATGGAATCATCACGTGAGAGATATTTCCTCTTCTAGAAGCCAATTTATCAAGTTTATTCATAATGAAAAATAATATAAACATAAGGTTGATTCAAACCCATGGAGTATTCAAATTCTAAAACCTAAATTTTAGTATTAGATTCCCATTATTCCAAAAATAAATAGTGCACCTTTACATGAATTCATTAATATGAATCTATACTTATAGGTCATTCTTGCATATTCTGATGATGATGAGCTAAATGAATTATAAAACACATTCAATACTAACAAGATACCTCCTTACATTTTAGAGTGGCTTCCTCCTTATTACCTCATGATCATACCATCCCTCTTATTGATGAGATCAATGATTTTCCTCCATGTAATGCACATGAAACATCTTATATAGAATATGATTTCACTTGTAATTATTATGACATGGCCATGTTATTTCAAGACCCTTTAACCATGTCACCTCATAAATTTAGTGATCTATAAATCTTAACTTTGGAAGTTCCTTTAGATAACCACGTATGTACTATCCCTCCCACTTATGATGATAACTACATTATAGCCCAATCTAAATCAACAGGCTTGTATGTTCAACATTATTAGAATACCATAACTAAAATACATGTTTTTAATCATGATGTTCACATTATTTCCATGGATATTGAGTTAGAACCTGAACGTAATGTACCTCTATTTAATTATCAACTTTTTGATACTACTTTAGTGGTTGAAAAAATCTTCCATCTCACCATTTTAAAACTTATAGAAACTTCTATACCTCCTATCACACCAATTATTCAACTAAATCCTTTCCTTGTCAACATTTTTTTATATGCATATATTATCAATCTAATTGAATTCAATCAACCTTCCTCCACAACTCCACCTATTATCGAGATCACCCTTGATGATAAGGACACTAATTTATGCCAAATACATTCTGAATATGATCACCATGGAAAAAAATCATTGATCTTGAAGTAGATGTTGAATATTATGGACTTCTACCTACATTACCTAGTGATGAAGCTATATTTAAGTTTCTCCATGCTTGAGAACCTCAACTTCCTTAGAAACATCACAAACATAGGAATTTCAAAAAAATGATCCTTATTTTAATAACTTCATTGCTAGCATAGATCCTAAAACTAGTCCCATTTCTCATCTTCCCAATGTGTCATATAATTTTCAAGATGGAAATGTTATGCTCATTGAAGAAACCACATGAATATAATATGTCACACCCTCATATCCTCAGGCTATAAGAAGTTTTTGAGAACTCATGCCAACTAATCATGATAAATTTAGCCTAATTTTAAATAAATATAATGATACTTTCACTTTTTCATATGAAGACATTTCAAATATCAACCCTAGTATCTTTGTGCACAATATGATCCCTTACATAAATGCCAAACATGTTTGACAAAAATAACATAAATTTCCACCCAAAGTTTCCACCCTATGCCATAAATAAATTATAAAAGTATTAGATAGGTTTATTAAACCTATGTAATATTATTAATGGGTGTTAAACATTATTCCTATTTGTAATAAAGTTACCATGGTTATTCAAATCTGCATCAACTTCTATAATTCCAACCTCACTTATCCTAATGATAATTTCTCATTACCTTAGATAGATGACATCATAGATTCCACTAATGGTTTTGAAATTTTGTCCCTTGTATATGGTTTTTCAAGGTATAATATAATTCATATCACCCCCAAATACCAACAGAAGACAACATTCACCATAGAATAGGGCACCTATTTCTATGATAAGATGCCCTTTAGACTTAAAAATTTTAGAACTACCTATCATTGGCATATGACCCATATTTTTAATGATATTATACATAAGACTTTGGAAACTTATTCATATGATCCTAATGAAAAATTTAAAAGTTACAAAACCCATCTATCGGATCTCTCCATTGTCTTTGATTGACTCATCAAGTACAAAGTTAAAATCAACCCCTAAAATGTGTTTTTGGCATTACATATGGTAAATTACTTGGGTTATTAGTCTCTCTTCATGGTATTAATGTAAATCCCATGAAAATCAATGTTATAGTCAGTATTCCCATTCCTTACTCTATTTCAAACATTATTACTTACATTTGTAGACTTGGGGTAATCTGATAATTTATCCCCAAAATGGCTTATCACATACATTCTATTAATTTTATTCTTAAGAAAGGAAATGATTTATAATGGATTGATCCTTGTCATAAGGCATTTAACAACAAGAAATAATCATCGATTCATCTACATACTCTTCATCAACCTTCCAATGATCATCCTTTGATTTTATGCACTTCTTCTACACTTGTATTGGTTGGGGCAATTCTTTCCTAACAAGATGATATTGAATGAGAGTATGTTATATATTATATTAGTCATGACCTCATCAAATATGAAAAATTTTACACAAAAGTATAATGAGATTTCCTTGATATCTATTTCATAGCTAAAAATCTTCATCACTAAATGCTCTATCAAATAAATCATGGCATTGTTCATTATGACCCACTTCATCACTTTTTATCCAAATCCTTTCTAACTGGAGACTAAATTGGAAAGTGGATGGTTCTCTTAATTTAATTTTATCTTTTAATCATAATGAAAAAATATATCAAAGGGAAAGTCGTTGATGACCAAATTACAACAAAACATATATCTACTACCAATCATCTTCAACATAGTCTCCCCAATGATACCATTCTCTATATTGAATGTCTCAATCAAGCTATATATCTTAAAGATTAATTTCATAATTCCAATATTGATTTATAAGGAAGTGATCAATAAGATACCTATATCATTCTTGGTACTACCAAATCCAAAGTAGTTATTGAATAACATCATGAAATAAACATCAATTTACATGAAAACACCTAGAGCCTACATTATGATGGTTCCAAATGTCTCCAAGGAATTAGGGTAGGTTGTATTCTAACTAGTCCTCATTTTAAAATAATCACTTTGGCATTTTGGATCTCCTTTGATATCACTAATAAAATGGTATAATATGAAGCATTAATCTTAGGCATGAGAGCAAAACTTGACTTGGATATTCCATATATGTTTGTTTTAGGTGACTCCTAACTCATTTGTCATCAGATTAATGGTTATTACTAGTGTAAAAGTGAAAATATTAACATTTATCATCAAATGGATAATACCATCACCAAATATTTTTCCTATTTTACCATCTAGCCCATTCCAAGAGATCAAAACTCTATCACTGACTCTCTTGCTTCTTCAACATCCTTATTTCATCTACACAAAGTTCATAGTGATTCTCAATTTATTATTCAAATAATAAATTCCCCATATTATATCTAAACACAAGATTCACTTATCTATCATATTAATGTTTTCACCATTTGATAGAGCCTATGGTATAAATACATTTTCCTATTTTTCAAACATCAATCTTATCCTCTTGACATGGATTCTCGTAAAAATATTAGAATTCAAAAATAAGATTTTAAATATGTATTTTGATATAAAATCCTTTATTATCATAATGTATAAGGTAAAGTACTCCATTATGTAAGTAAATAAGAGGTCCCTCCTCTCCTTGAATAAGCACATGGGGGAATTTGTGGTAGTCACTATAACAAACATGATATAATACATAAATGACTATGTATGGGATACTTTTGGCCTACTCTTGAATAGGATGATGTAAATTTCTCTAAAACATTTAGTCCTTGCCAACTCTATGATGATCTAATACATTCACCATGAACTGAGATCAAAAGTGTGGAATCTCTTTGGTCATTTTCCATGTGGGTATTATATCTCATTATTAAACTACCATGGCCACAAGATAGACATGTTTTAATCATCAAGGCTACTAATTAATTTACCAAATTGGTAGAAGACATGTCTCTCATCAATTTCATTATAACTACTATTTAAAAAATCATCCCCAACAAAATCATTTTTTATTTTGAGTTCCCAATACGATCATTCTAATAATGGAAGAAATTTAAAGAACAAGGATGTGAAGTAGTTATGTGATAGATTCAAAATATCCCATAAATTTTACACACCTTATCATCCATAGTGAAATTTCCAATCTAAGGAAACTAATAAAATTATCAATAAAATCTTTTAAAAAACCATTCATAAAACTCACATGAATTTTCATCTCCATTTATATCTTGCTCTTTGGTCCTCATGCTAGCATTCGTACTACCATTAGGACAACACCATTCTAGCTAGAATATAGTTTTGAGTCTATCTTACCATTATAAGTTGATATTCCCTCCTTATGTATATCTCTTTTTATTGTCATTACAAACGAGTAATTACATGAATCTCACATTCATCCATAGTATCTTATCCTAAATTAAAAATATCCCATAAATTTTACACACCCTATCATTCACAGTGCAATGGCTAAGATGAGGCCACCAATAAAATTATCAATAAAATCCTTAAAATAACATTCAATAAAACTCACATATGTTATCATCTCCATTTATATCCCACACTTTGGTCCTATCATACCAACATTTGTACTACCATTGGGGCAACACCAATCTAGCTAGTCTACAATTTTGAATCTATCTTACCATTATAATTTGAGATTCCCTCCTTAAATATATCTCTTTATGGTATAATTCCCAATGATTCATTACATGAATATTTCCTTCATTATCTCAATCTTCTTGATGAACACCATCTAGTTTCTCTACAACATAATCACAAATACAAGGCCTATATCACTAACTAACATAATAAAAAGATTAAAGTCTACACTTTTAATGTTGGTGATATAGTCTTTAAATTAGAATATACCCATGATAAATAAGGAAAATATTCCCAAAATGGTTTGGCCCTTATTTAGTTAAATAAATTCTTTGTTCGAACACTTATCACATCTAAAGTAATAATGGCCATGTTTTCAAAGATCCCACCAATGCAAAATTTTTAAAGAAATACTTTTCTTAGATATTTACCTTATTATCATATTTATATATGTTATACTATGAAAAAAAATTGTAGGATATCTACATGGGTCTCACCCTTTACAATAGTTTCTCTTTTCACAAACCTTAGTTCCTTATTTTGGTTCTTTGGTTGCCTTTTCTCATGAGTTGAATTGTAATGCCATGGATAAGACCTAGTATTCCTCATGAATTCCTTTCACTCTTATCAAGCTTATTATTATACAATGCTTTCTTCACCCTTTTGGGTTTATCTTTCATGAGTTGTAGCGTAGAACCATGGATAGGACCAGACCCTCCTCACAAATACCATTTCTACCTTTTTTATTTCCACATGCTCTGTTTCACCCTCTCGATTTTCTCTTTTATGAGTTATAGTGTAAGGCCATGGATAAGACTAGGCCCTCATCATAAATACCATTTTTACATTTATTTCACCCATTTAAGTTTTTCCTTTATGAGTTACATCATAAGGCCATGTATAGGACTACACTCTTATAAAATTACCATTTTATTTCACAACACCTTTATTCAACCAAGTGTTCCTTTTATATAATTCTAAGAATTGGTTAGAATCTTGTGATCCCATATTCATATCTTTAGTTTTTGTTTATTTTGTAGATAAAACTTTCACAATAAAATATGTTAGCCTATTTCTCCACACTTCCATATATTCTTATGATAAGTAATCATACATACCTATCATTGTGTCCCTTTTCACCTTTATCATGTTTTTTGTGATTTTAATTTATTCAAATCATTTCATGTCCAATTTCCTTTATTTATTTTCCATCCATTCCAATTTAAATGAAAATATGTTGAATTAAATATATCACTTTTATTTCACATGAATTAACAAGACTCTTATACACCATGATCTCTAAGTTCTCTTTTTAAGAAACCAAGTCCAAAGTTTTCAAAGGATAGTCATATTTAACACCCATGTTTAGTTATCCAAATATATATGTATGAGGAATATAAAAATACATCAAAATATAAATGTCAAATCATTTAAAACAAAAATAAAATGATCAAAATGAAACATATAAATTTAAAATTCATAATCACCCCAAAATACATGCTTCATAACACATATCTTATCCTCAATTGAAGCTCAAATGTTATAATCACATAAAAATACATGATTCATAGAACATATCTTATCCTCAATCATATTTTAAACTCCATAGCTAGCCTCATGATAGATTCAAGGTATATTGGGGTGCACTAGGCCAATACAATGGAATAGGATAATTTAAAATAATCTATGGTGATACCTACTTCTTCGCACTAGTACCCAATATTTATAGTAGACCGACAGATCTATAAGGGGTATTGAGGAATGGGGAACACATTGTGGGAAGGTAGGTCCATTTTAATTTTCATGAATATAGCCTTCATAGGATTATATTCATACTTTGTTTGATGATCAAATATTTTTGTGGTTAGGAAAAGTCCTTCAGAGTCCGTAATGTCAAAAGTCCTTTTATTTTTACAAACCTAATTCTAAGTTTTTTGACGTCAATAAAGAGTTTCTTTACCTTATTTTTCCTACATTTTTCCACCACCCATTTCATTCCCTCATTGATAGGTATGTTTAATTCTAAATCTATTTTTCCACTTCTATTTTCCCTCTTTTTCACATCTTAAAAACAAGCTAGCACTACATTGTTTTAATTTTATCTATCCATAAAACAAAACAAGATGCTTGAGTAACAATGGATTACTTTGTTTATACTAATGCTTTAAATTTATAGAATTTATTTTTAAAAGTTCCATTTGTTTTAAATCCTTTTTTTTTGGACAAATGCATCCATTTCTATATTTTTTTGTACTCCCAATTTTTCAGACAACTACATCCATTTCTACTTTCATGTATTTTTTCATTATTGAGTGAGGTTGGCTTGTTAATTCTCACTCACCAATGTTTTTTTCCATTTTATGTACTTTTTTGATTGATGATTAAGGATTATTACTACTCACTCATCAACATTATTTTATGATTGCATGCCCATATTTATATTAAGTAATGATTGTTATTATTTATACATCAATGTTTGATTTCCATTTTTACTTGTATCCTTAATTTTACTTGGTTTGTTTACCTTTATTGCCTAAGGTTTACTTTTTTGATCATGTAGTAGCCTTGGATTTTGATTTACCCACTTTAATCTAAATTATAACTTGGTAATTTGGTCGTATCTTAGAATTTGTCACCCCAGCTTACCAAATTTTCAAGTACATCATGTCTACACCATTTTTGATATCTTTGCTTTCCTATGTTTGTTTATATTTGCTCTTTAGTTTTATATCCTTGATTTTGTCTAAAGTAGTCTCTACACCCTCCACAATCAAAAGTAAAAACACAATAAACAATCATTCAATGATAAAGGCAAGTCAAGGTACGTATACATTACTTTTATATTATGTTATGTCATTTCCTTTCATTTATTTTATGATTTAAAATACTAAAATTTATTTAGCTACAATAATGTGTATGGCTATGTTCTTTTCTTGAAGTACCATCCCCTATTATACCAAAGTGACAGATGATAAGCTTTGAGTGGGGCATAGGTATACACATATTATTTTAAAACTTTAACAATTACTAATGCTTTATCTATTATAGGAACCTACCAAGTCTCAATCTCTCTAAGTTTACACCTTAAAGGGTGTAGAAGGAAAGGGATGGGATGACCATTAGTTCTTAATAGGATTTTTGTCCCCTATACCACTACTTTCCATCTATATAACCATATCCTATACATTTCCCTAATCTTTTTCTCCTCCATTACACACTCCTCCAAGCAATTCACCACCTTATTCAACCTTTACATAAGCCTGAAACCATTTTGACATTTACCAAACAATGTCAGCCTAGGCTAACCCTATATTCAAATTGATATTTACATGCCAAAGGTCTAGTTTAGCCTTGGTTGACCTAGACCAATTTTTTAAATTAATGATATAGAGTCAAATTGGGATAACTCTATCAACTAAACTTTCATAAAGGTTCAGGGTTAGATCCAACTATATATACACATTCATTTCATAATTTATTAAGGAGACAAGATAGTTCATTATTCATTTATGCTTTTTTGCAATATTCTCTTCAAAAAATTTCCTTGAGGATTTATTATTTTAGGTTTATACTTGGAGAATAATCTTGTCTTGTATAAAAGTATTGGATGCTCAAGCATATCTTAATGATACTTAAAAACCACAATAACCTCTTGTGAAGCATCATTGGCTAAGGGAGAGATTGAGTCTTGATGGTTTAATATTGTGTTGAGGTACAATTCCTATTTTTAGTTTTGTGGCATTGATGTTGTCATTTATGTCAAATTCAAGATGGATATCATTAATGCCAAGGTCAAATTTGAGTCCATGCATGGTGAATTGGTATGTGAAAAATAAGTATTATGACAAGATAAAATTTAAAGGAAACCTATGGTATCTGTGTTTAGAGATAATTTAAAGGAAACCTGGTAATTCTTATGGGGTTGATGACATGTCAAGATCAAGATCAAGATACAAGGTAAGCATACTTTTGAACATTAGTCTTAAGGAACATTATCATATCATGAGTATGTCTGTGAAGATGGTGGTTTGGTAAGATGGATACACATAGGTATAAGTGCATGTTTAATAATTATTATTAATTAATATTAAGTGTTAAATAAACTAGGAAAGTTTCAAGGTAAACCTTTAGGGGTATGGTCTTAAGCCTAAACATGCAACCAAACTAGTCCTATAATCTACCTGAGTTAATTAAGAATCTTGATGTATTCTAATGAATGAAAATAATTTGTAGAGAATGTGATAATATGTTATAAATTATTTAAACATGTGTATAATGTATATAATCTTTCAAATGAGGTTTCTAGGTCAGTTCTTGGCTTAGTCTTTGCATGAAGAGACCTAGTGAGAAGATATAAACTTGGTAGCATGATGAAGTGTGAATTCTAAGGCTTGTGAGAATAATATAGGTAGTGTATGAAGATGGTATTAGTTTTTATGACATTATTATGAGGTATTTAGATACTTTAAATAAGTTTTAAGGTATGTTCAAGGTCTAAGTATGACTTATAGGTTTTGACCTAGTATGCAAAGAAACTCAATGTGGCCTAATGAGGGGTCAAGTTCAGTTTCCAAGGTGATAGATCTCATATGATATATGAAAAAGGTGTGAGAGGTTTTTTAAAAATTTATCATGTATTTTTAGATTTTCAGTTGAAGAATAAAGCATGATAATTGGATTTGTAGATCTTTCGAGTACTACAATGGAGTGTTATAAAACTGAAAAAGTTTTTCTTTTACTCATTGGCATGTGCAACATTTTCATGAGATATAAATAATTTAATGGAAGTTGGGTAAGGTTCCTATCTAAAATTTCATGGCATTAGTTTTTGATTTTATGGGAAATCCTTTATGAATGATTACTAAGAATGTAAGGCAATATAAACCCTCCTAAAATCCTCATAATGACTTGATATATAATATATTATTAGAAATTGATTATAATGGTTCATTTAAACTATTTTTATGATTTTAACATGTATGTGACTCTTCCAAATTTCTTCAAGTGGCATTGGTCTATCAAAAGAGTGAGTAGGAGGTATATAAAACCCATTATTTCTTGGATTTTTGATGTAGCAAGTAGGGTTGACTAGGTCAAAGCATGAAAATGATTGAGATATGATGTGTGATAATTTTAATTTATGAAAATTTAATTTTATTATTATGTTTCAGACCTTAAATATTTTAATCCATTCATGGAATTTGACCTATTGCTAAATAGGCCTAATGAGGAAGATAATGACAAAATTAGGCACGAGTGAGAATGAGATTAGGGATGGGTTATAGTGGATTAGGGATGGATAAAAATGCATGGGGTTATTTTTTAATATATATATATATATATATATATATAACATATAAAATTTTATTATAATATTTTTATATGCTTATATATAAGAATAAATTTTCTCTTAAAGTGACCTATCTAACATAGTGAGGTGTGTGTAGGGTGAAGACACGAGATTGGTTTGTAAGACTAATATTGATATTGAAAATTGTAATATATTTATTTAAATATGTTATAAGGAGTTTTAATGATCATATAAAACAATTTTAAGTTAAATTTTTTTTTCACATAGGTATTCTAATTCTTTGTTTCCATGACTAATTTTCGGAGCTACAAGCAGTTTTTTGTGTATGAGTGAGATTGATGTTCATGAGTCAGTGTACCTAGAATTGAAGAATAAAATACACAAAATTTGTTTTATATGTCTCATAGGTTCATTTAAATAAATTTATATTTATGATAAATTCTTGTGAAGGTTTTAAATGTCAAATTTTCTTAATTGGGTTCTTGAGGCTTATTTGCAGTTCTAAGTGAGCATATGAAAATGGTTTATTTGAGGTCTTTTACCCTATATGGTGAGATATAATGAATATGAAGATGAACCTGAGGTAATTTAGGTTATATCCATTTTATTTTTTGATATATTTATATGGAAAAAATTATTTTATGCTTAACATATTCAAATCAAACTTTCTATCAGTGAGAAGGCCTTATTACAAGTAGATCTAATGGTGTGGTTCAAGGAGTGAAATGAGCTAAATAGTGTTTAGGAACTAAGGTTAGATTATAAGGGTTATAATTGAATATTTTTTTAAGTTTTTAATGCATTTATTTATTCTCTTTATGTTCCAAGGTGATCAAAATAAAATGTGTGCTTTGAGAAGGCCTAATTGCATTAGGTCTCTATTAGGCCTAATGGTGGTTTTGGTCCTTATGGGTGGTGACTGACCTATGTAGTGGGTGTTTCAATTTTAAAATTTATTTTTTGATTTATTTAAATGGTGATCCAAGTATGGATAGTTTTGTGTCTGACCACTATGGGTGAGATCAAGAGTCAAGTATAAAAGGAAGGTCTAATAGGCCTAATTTGAATAGTTAGAATATTGAGGGAATAAACGAATGGTATATAGGTTTGGAAACTAGGTAAAGGGATTAAATTACATAATATATGTGTGGTGAATATGTTATGAGGTTTTAAAATCTATTATATAGATGATGATCAAGGTCATTTGACCTAATTCTTCCAAGAAGAGGGCTAGTTGTGTGAAGAGGCCTAATAAGTTGTTTGAGAGGATCTAAAGAGTGTAAATAAAAAAAGAAATTGATCATATTTATTTGAGTAATAAATAGGTGTCTAAATGTTATCATAGGTTCTAGGTGATTGAGTTGGTGTTGAGTTACCTATGGGGCTGTTTCCTCCTTATATGTTGGTGCTTGTTAAAGGACTAGTTGAGTTGGTGTTTGATTAGTGAGGGGTTGGTGCTCCTTGTGGGATTGTTACCTAATTAAATATGGATTAATTGATTATAAGAATTTATTTCAAGATATGTTTTAGTGTGTTTTATCCACCATTAATGTTTCTCACATATATCTTGTGTTCTTATGTTGTATGTTTTTGTATATACTTACTTATGCATTGGTTAATGTATGCATGTAAATGAATGCTTCATGGATGATATGTGAAATTGAATGATTTTTTTAAGGAAAATGATTCACCTTAACCACCCATTTTATTATATGTAATTATAAATTTTTTTATTAGATCAGGTCCTTTGAATCAAGCCTAATAACCTATAACGAGATCCTAAGCAAGTAAAGATGGCTATTCAAGCACAAGGTGGTTTCTCTAAAAGCAAGTATCCATTATTTAATGGATTTAATAATGATTTTTGGAGTTTTAAAAAGAGAACATATTTGATGTATCAAGGTCCTAATGTTTGGAAATCATTTTTGGATGGATATACTATACCCCCTATTCCACATATAGATGCAATAGGTAAGAAGGCTAGTGATAACAATTCAAAAGCAATGATGTGGCCTATTAGAGGTAGAACTTGTAAAGGTGATACATTGTATGTAGGACAAGTTGAATATTATCCATGAAGGATACTCCAAGGTCAATTTGGCTAAGTTACAAACCCATAGATGATAGTTTGAAATCCTAAGGATGAATGAATATGAGACCATTGTAGCTTACTTATTAAGAGTTGATGAAGTGGTCAACATCATAAGAGGCATAGGTGAAGAATTGAAAGAGTATACTATTGTTAAAAAGGTTTTGAGATCTCTAACTCATAGGTTTGATTCTAAATTATATGTTGTTAAAGATATGTAAGACCTAGATAAGTTAGAGATGGATGGACTTCATGGTAATCTAATAGCCTATGAGATGAGGAAAAGTGAAAGAAGACCTACAAATAAGGAATATGCATTCAAGTCAAAAAATAAGTCAAATAAAAAAAAGACTCAAGAAAAGAAGTTCAAATACAATGATGATTTTGATATTTATGATGATGAGTTGATAGTTATGTTTGAAATAAAATTGAAAATAGGTTTAGGTAAATACAAGGATAATATTCCCTTTAAATGCTTTAATTGTGGAAAGATTGGAAAATTTGATAACAAATGCCCTCATAATCATAATTAAAAGGATGATGAATACCATAGTTAAGGTCATGATGATGATAAGAAGTCATATAGGTCTGATAAGAGCAAGAAAAGATACATAAAGTATGATGATGATAATAAGAGGTTTTTCAAGAGAAAAAGAAGCTTTTACACCAAGGAAGACAACAAAACATCTAATGAGAGTGAGAGAAGTGATTCTAAGAATTATCATAAAGGTGATGGTATTAATGTCAATGAAGTTATCTTCATGGCTAAGGAAACAAGTTATTCAAATCAAGAAGAGTCCATGTATTTTGTAGGTGTTGTTCGTGATTCAGATGAAAAGGAAGATGATGTGGACTTTGAAGCTGAGTTGATGAATGCTCTAGAAGAAACAAAGATGGTGAAGAATAATAATAAGGTGATAAGGTCTCTTGTAAAATATTATGAGGAACAAATCAATTTGTTTGAAGTTAGATTGAGTAATAACTCCAAAGAATAAGAGGAAAAATTTAAATAAGTGGAGACTCAAATTGAGATTGTGACTGCAATCCTAAAGGCTAAAGAATAATAATGTGAAAGGTATGTAACTAAATTATATTCCTTGAGAGTTAAGTTTGATTAGGCATAAAATAAGATAACATCCTTTATGAAGTGTTAAAATAGTACTAACGATCTAGACAGCATTGTAGTCAAAAGACTACTAATGACAAAATACGTCTTGGTTTCAATGGAGACCAAAAGAACACTAATGTGATCAAGAAAGTTAATTGTCAATCAAGGAATGATGGTGCTGGTAGAATGAATATTAATCCTATTAGGTAGCTTAATACGATAATGTATGCTAATCTTTTCAATGGTTATTGTTATTCATGTAACCAATTTGTTCATAGAGCAAGGCACTATAGAAGACCCTCCAAGAATGAATATTCATAGAACTATGAGGATAATAATCAATCAAGAGGTATGGGTAATGATGTTTTTTAAACAAGAGGAATAGTGTGTTTCAATTGTCAAAATGTTGGTCATATTGAAAATTACTATAAGCATGGATTCTCAAGTCAAAACAAGAAATTTGAGGCTATTAGAGTGCAATAAAGAAGAAAAGATAGTGAGTGGAAACCAAAGATAGCTAAGGTGAATGATGACTAGTATGTAAGTTCAAGTAGACTATTTTCCATGGTGGATGATAGTTCAAATTCAAAGGATTGATAATAACTCTCCCTATCAACTTAAATTTTGGTTGAAGAAGTCAAGTCAAATACACCAAGTTAAATTTTTTTTCAAATGGAGATTGAAGATTCCAAACCTAAAAGGATCATGAAGAAATTTTAGTATAGTAAGGACATAGAGATTTGGGAATATCTTGAGTTTATGTTATTTTAGTAACTAAAAGAGAAGAGGTGACTCCATTAGGATTCATAGAGGCACTCATCTAGTGATCATAAGCATGAAATATGCTTGGTCTTAGGTGGAGATTTTTATTCTTTATTTCAGATTCAAAGGTTAGTTAATAGTTTGTTGGACGTATCATTACAAGAGATGAGTTATAAAGAATCTATATAATTACTTGATCAAACTCAGTCACATTCATGATACTATCTGAAATATCAATATGTTTATGAAGTCAATTGGTTGTGATTTTGATTTGTGTTGACTTTTTGACAAAGAGAGAGAGAGAGAGAGAGAGATAATGATCTTATTTGGAGATAAAATGTGTCTTATTCTAAGTCTAAGGATTAGATAGTTATCAAGAGATGACCCTTTGTCATTAATGTAAAAGGGGGTGAAAGGTCTAGTTTGGGAGGAATATCCATCTTGAGGAGATGTGAATGATAACCTTTGTTTGAGTGTTTTCCATCAATGAAAAAGGGGGATATTATTGAGTTATTTTCTTGTTGTTGCTTTTGTGGAATTGATGTTGTCATTGATGTCAAATTTAATATGGATGTCATTAATGTCCAGGTCAAAGTTGAGGCCATGCATGGTGAAGTGGTATGTGACAAATAACTATTATGACAAGATAAAATTTGAAGGAAACCTATTGTATCTACTTTTAGAGATAATTTTAAAGCAACCTTGTAATTCTTTTGAGGTTGATGACTTTTCAAGGTTAAGATCAAGGTACAAGGGAAGCATATTTTTGAGAACTAGTTTTAGGGAGCATTGTCATATCATGAGCATGTATGTGAATATGGTGGTATGTTAATATGGATACACATAGGTATAAGTGTATGTTTAAGAATGACTAATAATGCTTATGAAGTTTTTAGATACTCAAAAATGTTTCAAGGTAAACCTTTAAGGGAATGGTCTTAAGCCTAAGCATACAACTAGACTAGTCATAGACTCTACCTGACTTAATGAGTAGTCTTGAGTATTATCATGAATTTAAATCATTGGTAGATAATGTGATAATATTTTTGACATTATATAAACATGTGTATAAGGAATATGAGATTTTAGAGGAGGTTTATAGGTTAGTTCTTGGCTTAGTCTTTACATGAAGAGACCTAGTGAGAAGATACAAAATTAATAACATGATGATGTGTGTAGTCTAAGGATTGTGAGAAGAATATTGGTAGTGTGAGTTAATTTTATGAGGTTATATGAAATTATTATGAGGTATTGAGAGTATTTAAATAGGTTTCAAGTTATGTTCAAAGTCTAAGTATGACTTACAAGTTTACGCCTAGTATGCAAAGAGACCCAATGTGGCCTAATGAGGGGTCAAGTTCAATTTCCCATGTGTTAGAGATCATATGAGATATTCCAAATGTGTGAGAGGTTATTTAAAAAGTGTTCATGAAGTTTTAGATCTTGATTTGAATTAAAAAGCATGAAAATTGGATCTTTAGGTGTCTCAAGTTTTAGAATGGAGTGTTGCAGACCCAATAAAGTTTTTATTTTGATCATTGGAATGTGAAATATTTGCATGAGATATTTATAAGTTCATTAAAGTTGGGTAAGTTTTCTAGATTAAATATATTGGCATTGGTTTTGGAGTTGAGGCAAAATCCTTTATGAATGATTGTTAAGAATGTAAGGCAGTCTAAACCCTCCTAAAACCCTCATAATGATTTGATATAAAATATCTCATTATAAATGGCTCAAAATGGTTTGTTTAACCTATTTTTATTATTTTAACATGTAAATTACTCTTCCAAGTTTCTTTAGGTGGCATTAGTCTATTATAAGAATGAGTGAAAAATATAGGAAACCCCTTGTTTCTCTATGTTTTATGTAGCAGGTAGGGTTGACCAAGTTAAAGCATGTAAATGATTGAAGGATGATGTGTGAGACTTGTATTTTTTTACCATGTATTTTTTTATCAGTTTCTATAAATTAAATTTTCCAAATTATTCATTGAAGTTGACCTATTTCTAAGTAGGCGTAATGAGGAAGATATTGAAAAAACTAGGTAGAAATGAGAATGAGATTAGCAATGAGTTTTAGGGTATTAAGGATGGATCCAAAGGCATGAATTTATTTTTAAATACATATATAATATATTCCATTTGATTATAATATTTTTATATGCTCATATATAATTATAAATTTTCTCTCAAAGTGACCTATATAACACAGTGAGGTGTGTGTAGGGTGAAGATAGGAGATTGGTCTGCAAGACCAATATTGATATTTTACCTTAATATTTGTTTAAATATTTTATAATTATTTTTAAGGATAATATAAATAAATTTTAATTTTATAAAAGTGTTCACATAGGTGTTTTTAAGTCTCAGTTTCATGATTGTGTTTTTGGAGTTACAAGCAATTTTGTATGTATATATGAGATTGGTGTTCCTCCATCAATATGCACCAAATTGAAGAATAAAATACACAATAATTTGTTATATATGTTTCATATATTAATTTAAATAAATTTTTATTCATGAAAAATTCTTATGAAGGTGTGAAAAGTCAAAGGTTCTTGACTGGGTTCTTAAGGCCTATTTGCAGTTTTGAGTGAGCATATGGAAATGATTTGTTTGAGGTATTTTGCCATGTTTTGTGAAATATATTGAACATTATGATTACCCTAAGGAAATTTATCTTCTATCCATGTTATTTTTATATATTTTTATATGGAAAATTTTAGTGTATTCTTGAGATATTCAAAGCACACTTTATGGCAGTGAGAAGGCCTAATTGCGAGTAGACCTAAAGGTGTGGTTCAAGGAGTGAAATGAGATAAATGGTGTAGGTTACCTAAAAATAGATTATAAATGATATAATTTAATATTTTTTTAAGTGTTTCATCCATTTTTTGAGATTCATGATGTTCCAAGGTGATCAAGGTAAAATGTGTGATTTAAGAAGGCCTAATTACATTAGGTCTCTATTAGGCCTATTGGTGGTTTTGGTCCTTATGTGTGGTGACAGACCTATGTAGTGGGTGTTTCACTTGTGAAATGTGTTTTTTGATATATTCCAATGGTTATAAAATTATGGATATCTTTTTGGCTGAGTAATATGGGTGAGAGCAAGAGTCAAGTATAAAAAGAAGGTCTAATAGGCCTAATTTGACTAGTTAAAATATTGAGGGAATGAGCGAATGATATAGACGTCTTGGAAACTAGGTATAGGATTTTAAGACCATAATATTGGTTTTTTTAATATGTAATGATGTTATAATAGTGATTTTATATATTATAAGTAAGGTCATTTGACCTAATTTTGCCATGATGAGGGTCAGTTGAGTGAAGAGGCCTAATAGGTTGTTTGAGAGGATTTGAAGAGTGTGGAGAGCAAAGGAAAGTTATCACATTTATTTGAGTGAAAAATAATTGTCCAAAGGTGATCATGGGTTATAGTTTATTTATTTGGTGCTGATTTACCTAGGGTTTTGCTACCTATTTGCAAGTTGGTGCCTACTAAAGGACTAGTTAAGTTGATGCTTGACTAGTGAGGGGTTGGTGCTTATTATGGGGTTGGTGCCTTAGTATATATTATTTAATTGATTATGTGAATATAATATAATATATATTTTAGTGTTTTTTATCCCTCATGATGGTTTCTCATATATCTCTTGTATTCTTATGTTGTATGCTTTTGTAGATTCTTGCTTATGCATTAGTTAATGTATGTATGTAAATGAATGCTTCATAGATGATAAGTGAAATTGAATCATTGTTTTAATGGAATTAATTCATCCCACATATCATTATCTATACTTCCAACATATTTAATTTAAGTATCTCTAACTTTACTCCTCTATTTTAGTAGATATAATTAACATAAGTAATGTATTTTTAATAGATTATTCTCTCCATGCATTAGGGTTATATCTATACTTGGCTTAACTATAATTACTCTATGCATTTTTAATTTATATTTTTATTACCCCTAATTTTTTCTATAAGCTTTGGTGAGAACTAGATTATATTTTACTTAACTTGTCATTTACTTATTGAATATGAAAGCATAGGACCTAACTAGGGTTATTATATCGTGTTGCTCAATTGGAGGCTTTGGAAACCTCTCTAGTGATGTTATTGTGGTAAGATATCCCATGGTTAGGTCTAGTGGATCCATCTTGGTCATGACCCTAAATATCTAATGTATCAAAAAATGAAAGTGTAAGAAGGATTTATCTTCTTCGAACTAGGATTCATTAAGAGATCAGCTACATTTTCATTTGTACATGATGTCCATGTATGAGAATTATGCCCCCACTATACCTATATTTTGGATTAAATGCATGCACTAGGTATAGTATTAATTTATATTAATTATTATACATCATCATTTAAGTAAATGCACATTTGTCAATGTAAGAAATGAACATGTATGAAAAATGTATAAAATAAAGGAAACATCTTACATGAATAAGTATTGATGTGTAAACTATAATTAGGTGTAATATATAAAAATTAGATGCATTAACTATTTCTTTTCTCAAATTTTTATTACATTGTGAAAAACATTTCAAGACATAATCGACTAGTTGAGTACAATATAGACATTTGGTCTTTATTGTTTGATGTAGAAGCATCAAGGGCCTCATATAATCTTTCATCATAAAAAAATTAATATGATAGGTAGCATTAAGTGGGATTATATATATTTTATGATAGATGGTTTTAGGTAGAATGGAATTACTTATCTAGGTTTGTGGTATATTTTGTCTCCTGAGACCATTGAAACACTAAAAACCCTAACATGGAGTTCTGTATAAACATTATAGAGCTCCATAGCTTGATGTAACTTGAGGATTTACAAGGACTATGAAAACAACTTGTAAACCACATATGATAATTTATATCCTATCTTTCTATTATGGATTTATATCAAAATGTAAAATAGTGTAGGCCTTATAGTAACACATGGTTTTTTAGTGACATTATTATCACTATTTTCAATCCATCTATAAAAAATATCTCAGCACAATATCATGGTTTTCCCATACAATTAAAAATACACTATATGAATCTTTGTATATCAATGTTTAATAGGAAGCATTTCGACATCATTTTGAGCTCATCTTTTTTATTATTTTATGGCATAAGGTTATAGGTTATTTATGCAAAGGATTTTTTTTTGTAGCATGTGCATGGATGATTTCTAAGAATGCATATTATGTCTTAAAAATCCTATAATTATTGATGATCCTAGATGATATGTTTGTGAACTTTGATGTGTTATGTATATTAAGATTGTATTATACATTTAATAGTGGTGATGCATGGTAATATGTTATAATCATTTAATGATTGTGTCTTTTGGGAATGTATTACCTATATATAATTATTATCTAATTAGTGTGTGGTTTAGATAATTAATGTAAGTAGGTGGATCATGTATCTATATTATTAAGATGATTAATTCACCATTGTAAATAAATTACTAATATTTTATTACTCATATTTTTTTGTAATAAATAAATTATGTGAGTAAATTATACTCACCATAGGTAGGAAGGTGGTTTATTTTTGTTAGTGCATCTTAAAATATTTTTATCATAGTAATTTGTTACTCTTGTGTTCTATTTTGGAGATCCTTGTATAATGCTCTCCAATATTTATTTGTATAAATTACTGCTATCTAATTATGTTTTAGTTGATTGTAATGAATATAATTTTATTCTTCCTCCATATATGGTATTAGATCTATGAAAATTTGATTGTGAAGAATCTAGAAGAAGGCCATGCACTCCTACGGTAGTTTGTCATAAAGGCATTAGTTGGAAAAAATAATCCAAAAACAAAGACAGAGTGTAAAAACTTTTAAGATTCTTGTCTAAACTCATCATCATCTATGATTATTTATAAAACGAGGCATCAACCTATAAATTTTGAAGAGGAAGTACTCCATACAAGTCTACAAAATAGGAGTGACTAAAGTAATATGACCAATAAAACATCAAACTTAGAATTAAAAAATAAGTAGAAATGCCCAAGAAAGATTTACCATTATATGCAGTTGGGCATCATAAAAACCTGTCTAGTTGAAAAAATAAAATAAAAATATGGAGGTACAACTTTTTAAAGGTTGGTATTTTAATTTTTAGTTTATAAATCAAATCTATCAATTTATAAGCTTTAGAATTGAACTAAAGTGCCAAAAACTACCTTTTATACTTATCACCATCTAATCAATTAATTATTTGCTACAAAATTTAATCAAAACCACTTTTGAAATTCCTAAAACCACCTTCAAATATTCCTTTACAATAAATTTGATCTAAAACCACTCTTTAGAAAATATGTGGTATTATTTAGGCTAGTGGTTTTCTTTTACAAAAATTAGAAATTATAACCTACATATATAAGTTTTAGTTTTTATAATTTCATAATAATCCATAAGAGAGTTGGAAATATTCTTTTTTTAATAAAATAGAGGTTTTTAGTTCAAAACCCACTATTTAACAGACCCTACAAATTTAGAAAACTTACTAAAGTTAGCTATAGCTAACTAATATAGAGATAAAATTCATTTTTTTTAAATGGAAAAGGAAAAATTTTAAAAAATGATTTCTTTTACTAAAAGAAGACAAAAAAATAAAAATGGCCCAAAACCAAAAAAAATGCAAAATTTACAATTTTCTTTGAAAAAGGGTGCACTTCAATTTCCCTTGTTGTATATTCAATTTCAATAAATTTATATTTTAAAATTTCACAAAATCATAAGTTTTTAACTCAATCATAGTGTTCAATGATAGCTATGCCTCTGACTCACATTTATAGGTAATGTCTTCATGATTGAGTTACTACATATAACACCTAACATAGTTTCAATAATGACATTTGGGCATCAACCCTTTAAATCATCGATAAAAAATAAGGCACATACACTAATAGCCTTCCCTTCATTTACCTGTTCATTAAAATTTAAAGGTGTAAATCTTGATAGGTGTAATTTCCAAGTATATAACGAAGCTACACACACATATGAGAAATTCCATCTAATTAGGTGTTAGTGATTAGATCAACCCCTTGTAATATTGTTTAGGTACCAAGTATCATATTCTTTCACATACATTGACACATTTTTCATGTACCACTAGGTATATAGAAAGGGTGGGATTCTTCCATATACTAATGGGTATCAAGGAAGGGCACATATAAACAAAAGTCTAGTATATCAGTATGATGGTATATAGAAAGGGAAACCTATATGCCTAGATTGATAAGGAGCCAAACTATCACCTACACTCTTTATAATGGCTGCATAGGATCAAAAATTCTTTTTCTCAGACTCACAACTCCTCAAAGGTGATAACTATTATTCTTGGATTATAAATCTCAAAAATCAATTAAAATTTTAATAAATTAGGTATGTATTAGATGGCTCATATACCTAACATGTAATAGACATTGATCAATAACATAAGTTTGATAAGGCCAACCAAAAGGCTAAGTTGATAATCATATTTGAAGTATTAGATGAAGTCCAAACACACATATATGAGACCAAAATAGATAAAGAATCTTGGGACATGATATAAAATATATATGAGGCCAAAAATTAGAGTAGTATTCTACATCTAAAAATTCAAATCCACTCTCCCAAATTGAGATCAGGAGAAATAGTGGAGGCCTTTTTAAGACATGTTGTAATGCTGAGGGCATCACTTCAATCCTTTGGTGAGATAGTTTCAGATGTATCTCTTGTACCTATTATTTTGAGAGCATTTCCACCCTCATACATGATTTTAATGACCACTTTGATAGTCACAAAATAGAAACCAAGTTTTTAAAAAATGGTAAATATGTTGCAACAAAAAGAGTCTTTTAATAATTATGACAACCAAGAAAAACATGTGATGGATTCTCATCAATAGAAAGGCAAGAAACTATTAAAATCTTCATCAAAACATAATCCAAGGTAAAATTCAAAAGGATGAAAATCACATAAATAATGTCTCATTTGTGGTCATTATGGACATGAACTCAAAAACTATTAGTAAAATACATTTAATAAAGGATCTTCTAGTGATCAAAAGTCTAATAACCAACAATCATCCCTCAAAACATTCAGTAAGCCACAAGGATAGGAAAAGGGGACTTGGTAGAAGAAATTAAAATAGAAAGGAAATATTGTCGAATAGGAAGAACATGATGATGAATAAGACTTCTTGTACTCTATAAATCTCCATGATAAATCCACATCACAAAGTGACATGTAGTATGTTGACTTAGGTGCAACTCGACACATGACAGGTAGAAAAGATTATTTTTTAACTTTAAAGGACACACCCAACAAAAATCAAGTTTATTTGGGTGATGATATCTCATATAGTGTGCACATAATTGGTAACATTACCTTACCCTTAGGCACATAGACTTTTAGAATCATAGATGTTATCTATGTACCCAATCTAACAAAAAACCATTATAATTCAGTCAACTCTTAGACAAATGTCATGATTTCTTAGTAGGCAAACAACATAGAGTTATATTTCAAAACATTACCTATAGATCTAATGGTAAACTTGATTTGGTTCACACTAATCCATGTGGACCAATGATGCTTAACCATGTTAGATTCAAGTACTTCATGCTCTTTGTTGATGATTATTCATAAAAATGTGGGTCTACTATGTGAAAACAAAGAGACAAGCCTTTAAAACTATTAAAAAAATTAAAGTGACTGTTAAAATTAAATGTAGTAAAAAATCCAAGATATTCCACTCATATCATGGGGAAGAATTCACCAGTAATGAATTTAAATAGTTTTTGCAAGGAAATAAAATTCATTATAAAATGGAACCTCTACATACACCACAACAAAATGTAGTTGTTGAATGGAGGAATCATACTATTAGGGAAATGGTGTGATGTATGATACATGATTAAAGCTTAACAAAGGCATTTAAGTAGAAATTATTAGAACTATCATATATCTACTTAATAAAGTACATACTATGGCTCTTGATGGAGTAACTCCACATGAATCTTGGTCAAGGAAAAACCCATCTATAACACATCTTCACATTTTAGATGCCAATAAAGTATGCATATTCTCAAATAAAAAGAGACAAATTGATATGAATGCCAAAAGTATATGTTCTTAGGGTATAGTGAAGAAGCACTCACCTACAAATTCATAGATCCAAAAACTAAAAAAATTACACAAGTAGTGATGTTGAGTTCTTTAAAAATAAATAAGTTGAAGCTCCTTCTACAGGATCACCTGATAAATAAAATAATCCCACATAAAATATAAAATATGGTAATTTCCAAGATGAATACAATAATGATGATGGTAATGATGGTGTAGCTTCACCACCCACAATAACTACTCAATTTATGTCTAAATGGTATACAAATACACTCAAAGATGCAAAATTGGATGGTGTTCTAGACACATCCACCACTAGACTAAGGACTTACAGTATGTCTCAAGGAGAGTTCAATTTGGCCTTAATGAGTAAAGTTGTTGAATCTATTGATCCCTCTACAGTTCAGGAATCCCTATAGTTAAAACCTTGGAAAGATGCCATGGATGTAAAATATAATTCATTGATGAATAATAAAACATGATAGCTTGAAAATCTTCCACCAGGGAATAAGACAATCAGATATAAATGGATATTCAAGATGATTTACAAATTAGATGGAAGTATCAATAATAACAAGGAAAGATTGGTTGTAAAGGGGTATACTCAGAGAGAAGGCATAGACTATGAGGATACATTTTCTCCCATAACTAAGATCAAAAAATAAGGACGGTTTTTTATCTTGTTGCACAGTTTGGCTAAAAATTCGATCAAATAAAGGTGAAAAGTGTCTTCTTTAATGGAGACTTACAATAATAAGTCTGCATGACTCAACCAAAAGTTTTTTTTCAAATAAAGAAAAGAAGATAAAGTTTGTAGACTTATCAAATCATTGTATGGTCTAAAACAAGATCCCAACCCATGTTATATCAAAATTGATGAACATCTCTTGAAACATGGATTCAAAAAGAGTCTATATGATCCCAATCTCTACCTCAAATAGAAATGGGGTAGATAATAATTTTTAGTGTATATGTCAATGATATATTCATGACTATAAATTTAGTTAAGATGATTGAAATAAAAAAAAAAGATTTAAATTGATCATTCAACATGACATATCTCAAGCTTCTACATTATTATCTTGTTTTAGAATTTTAACAAAGAGAAAATAACTTTTTTGCATCTCATCTCAAATATGCCAGGACAATTCTTGTGAAATTTCACATGATGGATATCAAACCAATTTCCATACCTATGGAGACAAAACTTTATCTGTCTTGAATAGATCCATCACCAAAAGTAGATCCAACTATATATTGATAGTTGATTGGGAGTCTCACTTACCTGACCTACACTAGGTTAGATATAAGTTATGATGTCAGTTATCTCTCAATATTCATGAAAGAACATAGGGTTAGTCACTGGAAATCAAAAAAGTGAGTATTGAGGTACATCAGAGGCACTATGTATTTTGGCCAAGAATATAAGAAGAATGATAACTTCTTCTTGATAGGATACTAGATTCAAATCATGCAAGGAACATTGATGATAAAAAATCTACTTTAGGATTTGTATTCTTTTTTGGATCTAGACCAATATCATGGGGGAGTAAGAAGGAAAATTATGTTTCAAGGTCATTCAAAGAATTAGAATATTATGTAATATGATGAACTGTCTATGAATCAATTTGGCTCATACATATACTTGAAGGATATGGATTACCACAAAATAAAACAATAATTCTTCAGGTAGACAATGGAGTAGCTAAGCTAGTTCACAATCCATTATTTCTTTAATTCACTAAATAAAATGAGGTGAAAGTTCATTTCATCTATGAACATGTTCATAACAACAACATCTATCTCCAATATTACTTGATAGATCAATAATGTGTAGATGATTTTAGTAAATAACTTGCATGGTAAAGAAATGTGTCATTCATATAATTTCTTTGTTGTTCACTTCAGATAATGTTGAATTAAAGGATAGAATATTAGGGTGATTAATTTACCATTGTAAATAAATGGGTAGTATTTTATTACTTATATTAGTTTGTAATAAATAAATTACGTGAGTAAATTATACTCATTGTAGGCAGGTTGGTGGTTTATTTTAGGTGGTAAACCTTAAAATATTTTTATCATAGTAGTTTGTTACTTCCATTTTATATTTGGGAGATCCTCTAATAATGCTCTCCTATATTTACTGGGACTATTATGATAATGATTTGTTTGTATAAATTAGAGATATGAAATATTGTTTTAGTTGATTGGAATGAATATGATTTTCACATTATGTGTCTGGGTTGGCATTGGCAGACCTAGATGGGGACCTGATTTATATTCATCAATTAATGATATAGAGTCAAATTAGCCTTACCCTATCAATTAAAATTTTAGAAAGGATTAGGATTAGATCCAAATATATATAAAAATTAGTTTCATAATTTCTTAAGGAGACAACATAGTTAATTATTCATTTAAAGTTCTTTACAATTTACTCATTGTCCATTCTACTTGAGGAGTTATTAATTAAAGTTTATACTTGTAGAAGAATCTTGTCTTGTGGAAAAGTCTTGAATGTTTAGGGATATCTTAGTGATATTTGAAAACCACAAAACCCTCTTATGAAGCACCTTTGGCCAAGGGAGAGATTGAGTTTTGATGGGTTCATCTTGAAGGTAAGTTTCTATAACTTTACTCATCTATTTTAGTCGAAACAAGTAGTATAAGTAATGGCTTTTGAATATATTTCCCTCTCCATGTATTAGGGTTATATATACATAGTTAATTATAATTAACCATAATTAATTATGTTTAGGGTTTAGGGTTATATTTATACATTAGGGTTATATATATAAATAGCTATATTAGAATAAAATCATGTTTACTTTGTATGTTTATTAACCCTAATTTGTGACATAAGATTTAGTGAGTACTAGATTAGATTTTAATTTAATTTTCATTTACTTAGTGAATATGAAAACATAGGACCTGGATAGGGTTTTCATAGTATTGCTCGACTAGAGGCTTTGGAACCCTTTCTAGAAATGTTATTGTTGTAATAGATCCCTTGGTTATGTCTAACGTATCCATCTTGGTCATGACCCCAAATATATAATGTATGACCAAATAGAAGTGTAAAAAGTATTTATCTTTCTGAGATAGGATTGATTAATAGGTTATCTACATTTTCATTTGTATATAGTGGCCTTATATGAGAAAGATGCCCCCATTATATATGTATTCTAGTTGAAATGCATGCACTAGGTAGAATATTAAGGTATATGAATGATTATACATCATCATTTAATTACTAAACACTTGTCAATATATGACATGAACATGTATGAGAAATGGATAAAATAAAAGGAAACATCTTACATGAATAAGTATTGTTTTCTAAAATATAATTAAGTGTAATAACTAGAAATTTAATTTATTAATTTTTTTCTCAAATTTTTTATTAGGTTGTGAAAAATGTTTCAAGACATAATCAACTAGCTCAATACAATATAGATATTTTGTATTTACTATTTGATGTAGAAGCATCGAGGGCCTCAAGCAATCTTGCATCATCAAAAACAATTAATATGATAGGTAACAATAATTGGGTTTATATATCTTTTATGTTATATGGTTTTTAGGTAAAATGGAATCACTTATCTAGGTTTGTGGTATGTTTTTTCTCTTGAGACCATTGTAGCACCTAAACAACCTAATCTAGAAATTTGTATAAACATAATGGAGTTACATAGCTTGATGTAAATTGAGGATTTATAATGAGTATGTGAATAACCTAAAACCCACATATGATAATTTATATCCTACCTTGATATTATGGATTTGTGTGAAAATGTAAAAAAATATGTAGGCCTTGTAGTAACATGAGGATTTTTAGGGACATTCTTATCACCATTATAAATCCATCTATACGAATAAATATTGGCACAATATCATGGTTTTCCAATAAAATCAAAAATAAACTATAGGAATCCTAGTAACTCAATATTCAATAGGAAACATTTTGACATCATTTCGAGCTCATCTTTTAGAATATTTTTGCAAGTTACTTTTTTGTATCATGTGCATGAATGATTTTTAACAAGGCATGTTATGTTCAAATAATCCTAGAATTATTGATGAGCCTTGGTTATATGTTATTTAACCTTGATGTATTATGGATACTAGGATTATATTATACATTTAATAATGGTGATGCATAATAATATGTTACAATCATTTGATGATTGTGTCTTTTGGGAATATATTACCTATATTTAATTATTATGTAACTAATATGTGGTTTAGATAATTAATGTCATTTGGTGGATCATGTATATATATAAACATGTCCTTAAAATTTTATAAATGGGATATAAAGTGGTTCTAGGTTTGTTAGTTCCTTTGTAGCTCTTGGAATTATTTAGAGTCATCAAGAGAAAGAAAGAAATAACCTAGATCAATTCAAGTATATATTTGTGCAGCTAATGGATTTGAAGGTGTGAAAGGATGTAACACCTAATTTTGAGATTTTGGTAGTTCTAAAAGTCTGTAATAATATAATATAATATATTCAACTTATAATTTCTATTTTTAATCAATAAATAATAATGCTATTACAATTAAAAATATTGTTTCTATGCATAGGATTGTATCTCAGACCATCATTGTGATAATTACATTGTTTCTGTGGTCTAATTCTTTCCTTCACTAGATCACCTAACTAAGAATACATAATTTTGTATCATAGTAATATTTCATTCCTTGTTAGTGATTACCTCTTTCTACGTTTTTGAGTGTGGGTAATCATTAGTTGTAGACATCTTATAGGAATATTTTTTAATAGATGTAGAGTTTGTTCTTTGATTTTAGGAAAGAAATCGCATACAAATGAGATTGAGATACTTTGATTTTTTTTTCCATAAGATAATGTGTGGTTATAAAATAAATCAAGAGTTTAAGATTGTGTAGTGACATATTCAATATTACCATAAGATTTTAGAATAAGCTATTATTGTATTATGATGTTCTCCTTGGTAATTAATATGTGTAGAGGGCATAGAGATAAATTGTAGAAACAAAGTTACAAGATCGTGTGATCTTTTTTACATCTTGTGTAGGTGGAAAAATTATTCTACATACATCATCCATTGAATAAAAAATGGTTAGAGAGTATGTTTTATCCTTTTAAGAATTAAATAGATTAAATTCTAAGGTGATAAAGGGTTGGAGAAAAGGGGATAAATGTAAATAAATATTAAAGATATATGATTTAATAAATTTACCCTATGTATGAGTGTAAAGGAGAAATTCCACTTATTTAGAATAAAATATGTATTACTGAGTGATGGTGCTATTAGAATAGATAAGAGGAATAGTCTAAATCATCTTTATTTTGAAACTAGAGTTTTACCTATCTTAGGTCAATAGCACTATCAAGTGGACTTTAACGTAGTGTGATATTAGAAAATGAAAATTCACTATTTTCCTTTTTTTAAAAGGATCACTAAAACTTCTAGGGAGGCTACAAGAGGTCTTATTGAGCATTGCCATTGATGTCAAAGGTGACTAAGCCTAGTTGGTAGTATGTGATGTGATAATGTGCTTTGAGAGAGCATTGTCATTTAGGTCATTGAGAAAGTGTTGTCATGATAGAAAGATAAATATTGAATTTTAAGTCAACTAATGCCCTATGGTTGCATGAAGGTATAGGTCATTGATGTCAAAGTTGCACGTCAAGCATAGTCATGAGCCTAGTCATGACACGAAGAGGTATGTGAATGAAAATGAATGAAAATAAACATTTAAAGGTTGTATGGAACTAGGAGCATGTATATGAGGCATTGAAGCATTCATGATAGTTTTAGGGTGAACCTATAAGGGTAGGACCTTTAGACTAAGCCTACACCTAAACCTCTCTTAGACCCTACCTAGCCTAATGAGGTATGAAGATCAGATTTAAAGGAAAGTACACATATGTGAGCATGGACAGAGGTGACATAGGTTATTTTATTCATTTTCAAAAAATTTGAGTTCATGTTTTAAATAAAATTACATGAATCAATATTTTAGGCCTTCTCAGGTTCACAAAATGAGGTCTCAAGACCCGAGAAACACTTTAAGATGTTCATTGCCATGTGTAACCTCTACATGAGAACATAATATTTTAATTATATATGTATAATTTTGTTATATAATATATATAGGAATTGGTTTTATATTTAAATGGTAGTCCTTTATGAACAATCTTTAAAACCAAAACCAATGTTAAACCTCTCTAGAACCCTAATAAGGACCTAATGTGAAATATATTGTTCAAATAAGATTATAATGGATTAAAATGTTTATATAAACTATTTTATAATGTATTAAAATATCCTAGGTACCTCTAGGTGGTTATTTATATGAGATAGAAAATGCACAAATACAAGCTTATTCGTCAAGAAATTATTTTAGATCTTAAAATTTGCATTGGTTAAGAAAATAAAATGGATGAAAAAAAGAATATAGATAATCATACATCATGAGAATTATAATTTATATAGTGTTTATAAAATTCAAGTATGATAAATTGGTCATCTAAGTAAGCCATTTGTAAACAGACCTAATGGTGTAGATAGTGTAAAACCCATGCATAGATGAGAACATGAATTTAAGGTTATTAACATGTAATATTGATGAAAAAATATTCATTAATATTTTATTTATTAATATTAATACATTTTCATGTTTTTAATAATTTTTTGAGGTTAGTGAATATGGTGAAAAAGTTGTTCACAAATGAAATGTCTAGTTCATACAAGACTGTGTGACATAAGGTCATGAATTTGGTTTAGAAGACCAAAATTTGCCATTAAAACATATGATATTTATATCTAAGGATGGTATATATATATATATATATATATATATATATATCATAAGACCATTTACATGCATCAATATTCATTAAAATTTCTACATAGGTGTTGGAGGTCTAAGTCACCATTCCTGGTCTTTGAGGTAAATTGGTAGTTTTGAGTAAGTGAGTTGCAGAGATGTTATTGAGCCTTTATCTCCTAAGTGAAAGTGTTAAAATAATTTTGTTATAACACTAAGGTCATGTATAACCTATATAAATTTTTAATTTTTCATATTTCAATATCTTAAGGGTTTTTAATCTTGATTTTTGTAAGAGATACTTTTTCAGTGCATAGACCTAATAGGACAATTTGTCCTAAAAGAGCTTTCATAATATGAGTGAAAAATACATATCTAAAAATTCATGAAGAAGGTAATTATAGGTCATTATATAAGTTTTTAATTGTTTTTAATTTTTAGATAAGGTCATTAGGTCCTAAAAGGATTAATCTTTGGTGCTAAGAAGATAGACCTAATGTAATTAGGTCTCCATAAGACCTAAAAGAGAAATGAGGCCTGATTGAGTTATTGTAGACTAAAATGGGTCCAAATTTCATTTGAATCATATTTATGAGATTTTATAAGACATATTATATGGCTAACCTAAGATTTTAAAGGTGTGTGGTCGACCAAATGATGTGTGACCATGATAATTGTATATACACAAGGAAATTTAGGCCTATTTGTAAGTAAGTAACATAAGTGAATAAAATCTTGCTTAGTAGAGTAGAAAGAGTTATTGAAATGAGACCATAATATCATATAAGAGTTTTAGTGATCAAATTTATGAGGTGGTTAATTTGGTGATGAGTCACTTAAGTATTTGGTTATTTCTTACAAGTAGGTGCTTGCTAAAGCCTAGTCAAGTGGGTGCTTGACTATATTGGGGTTGGTGCTCCAAGTTGAGTTTGTCCTCAATAGAATTTTATATTACTATATTAAATTTGTATATATCATAGTTTGTTTTATTTACATTGAGGTTTTCCCATTCATATGTATGTTTTATTATGTTGTGCTCATGTGAATATTCTTTATACATTTCTATATCTCAATGTTGCTTTCATAGTTCATGAATGATTGGATATAATTGAAATAAAGTTTTTGGTACAATGATTCACCCCCATATTAGTGATTTTTATTATAAAAATTGGCATAAGATCATGATCCTTTGAATTAGGCCTAAATAGCTTGAAGGAGATCTTAGAAGCTCAAGTATATCTAGTCATCAAGTACAAAGAGGTTTCTCAACCAATACGGATCCTCTCTTTAATGGGACTAACTATTCAATTTGGAGCATAAAAATGAATACCTATATAATTTCCTTGGGATATGGCATATGGGAATCTATTATTCATGGATTCATTCCACCTTTTACACTTCCAACTGATGCAACAAACAAGAAGGGAAGTGAAAATAACTCTAAGGCAATGAATGACATTCTACGTGGTCTTTTAGGTGTAGAATTTGTAAAGGTCATGCATTGTGATATAGAAAAAGGGATTTGGGAAAAGTTACATACCATCTATGAATGAGACACCAAATTCAAGTTGGAAAAGATGTAGACCCACTAATGGCAGTTTAAAAGTCTAAGAATGAAGGAGGATGAAAACATTGCATCTTAACTATTAAAAGTAGATGAAGTGGTAAATGTCATCAAAGGTCTAGGAAAGAATTTGGAAGAATTAATTATAGTTTAGAATGTATTAATATCTTTGACATCTAAGATTGATTCAAAGGTGTCTATTCTGGAGGAGATCAAATATCTTAACTACTATAGATAGATGAGCTTCATGGTATCTTGATTGCCTATGAAATGAGAATAAGTGATGGAAGACCTTCTAATAAAGAATATACATTTAAAGCTGAGAAAAATTCACAAGGTAAAAAATCAAAATATGATATTTACATAAACATTTATGATAACAAGATAGAATCCATGTTTGCTAGAAAACTAAGGAAAGGATTAGGTAAGTATAAGATCAAGTTGTCATTCAAGTGTTTTAATTGTGGTAATATTGGTCACTTTGCATCTAAATATCTTAACAAGGATAAGAATGAGCATGATGGATATAATTATGAACATCATGGTGATGATAAAAAGGTCTATAATCCTAATAAGATCAAAAAGGGCTTCAAGAAGTATGAAGGAAAGAAAGGGTCATTGAAGAATAAAAGAAGTTTCTATATCAAAAAAGATAATAGTTCCTCTGATGTAAGTGACACAAGTATATCTAATAGTGATGATGACAGTAATGAAACCTTATTCATGGCTATATAAATAAACAAAGATAATAAGGGGTGTTAAAAAGGGAAAATTCTTATGGGTGATGAAGAATTAGATGAAGAAGAGGCTGAAGTGAACCTTAAGGCAAAATTGGTGAGCGCTCTAGAAGAGTTGAAGTTTCAAAGAAGGAAGAATAAAAAATTGAGATCATTTGTTAAGAGTTATGAAGAAAAAATCAATATCTTTGAATAGAGAATAAGTAACAACACCAATGAACATGAGGAGATCATCAAATAGTTTGAAAATTGGATTGAGATTATCACTTTAAGTCTTGAGAAAAAGGAGGAAGAATGCATCAAGTTTATAATAGAAATGGAGTCTTTAAAGGTAAAATTGGATTAAGCAACAATCAAGTTGATGACACATCATAAATTTGAAAATAACACTAAATTATTTAGTGATATTATGAATATTCAAAGGTCCCGACATGGAAATATAGGTCTTGGATTCAAAAAATATCAAAAGGAAAATGAGAGTCAAATCTATGCAAAAACTCTCAAATTTGAGACTCAAATTGATCATCAACAATTCAATAAGATTATAACTCCTTCAAGAGACAAGAAAGGTACAAGTGATTCATTAATCATTAGGATGATAAGGTATGTTAATTCATTCAATGTTTACTGCTTCCCATGAAATCAATATGGACATAGGTCTAGGTATTGTAGACATCATGCTAGAATCAATTCCTCATGGAGGAATATAATGAGCACTCATATCAATAGTATAAGAAATATTCTATGCTATAAGTGTGATTAGAGAGGATATATTTCAAGTGATTAAAATATAATGTATATGAGTAATATTAGTCAATATAAAAGTTTATATGGTCATACACTAAGAAGTGGATCAATAAGTTTGAACTTGTGGATAAGGTGAAGAAGGAGTAGAAGACTAAAGGATAATAATATGTGCTAGCTCAGACTACCTTTAACATTCAAGATGAAGGTATTAAGTGGTATATAAATAGTTCTTTTATAATCCAAATGATAGGGGACAAGATCAAGTTCATCGCATTAAATAAGAATGGTCCAAGAACAGTGAGATTTGGAGATAACAAAACTACCAATATAGTTGGCAATGGTATCTTGAGTTTGGACAATGGGAAGACCAATAAAGAGAAATAATTATATGTGGAAGGTTTAAAAAATTAATTTATTATGTTAATTCAAATGTGAAACCAAGGACACACACTAATGTTTCATGATAGAGGGTATCATATAAGTATATCTAAATCAGGAAGACTAATTACCATTACTAAGAGGATTGAGACAAATCTATATGTGTTGAATGAGATCAAGAAGGAGAGGTGATTGATGAGCAAGATGAATAAATTTTTTTATGGAACATAGGTTTGGTCCACCTAAACTTTGAAAATATGGTCAAGATAAGTTATAATAAGTTTGTAAATAACATGCCTAAAATCACCAAACCTAGAAACACACTTTCCAAGGCATGTCAACATAGTAAGCAGACTAGACTAAGGTTCAAGTATAAGGATTAAACTACTACAAGACTTTTAGAGGTAATACACACTGATCTTTATGGACCTACAATAATTCATATAATTCAAGCTGATAGCTACTTTATGTTACTAATAGATGACCACACAAGAATGACTTGGGTAGCATTCTTGAAAGAAAAGTTAAAATCTCTTAACAATTTTAAGGCATTCAAGGATCTTGTTGAGAATGAGAAGAATGAAATTATCAAATTCGTAAGATATAAAAAAGGAGGATATTTTTATTCCAATGAATTTATTGACTTTTTTAAGGTCCATGGAATAAGGATTCTCAATAGCTAGAACACATTAGTAGAATGGGTTAGTGGAAATAAAGAATAAGATAGTTCAAGAGATGGAACGAACTATGTTAAATGAGTCAAGGTTAGCTGATGGATACTAGAGAGAGGAAGTGAGATATATAGTCTATATTATGAATAGAGGTTAGATAATGACTAATGGTAAAAAACCCCTTATGAACTATAGAAAGGCACACCTGCTAATGTAGAACACTTTAGAATATTTGTAAGCAAATGCTTCATCAAAAGAGATGAGGAAGACTTAGGTAAATTTGATTATATATCTAATGAAGGTATATTCTTAGGTTATTCATCAGTAATATCACCCTATATATGTTATAACAAGAGGTTACATAAAATAATAGAAAGCATCAAGGTGAAAATTGATGAGATAAATAAATCATGGTCATAGTCAAAGTATACATCAAAGAATCTAAACTTCAAGAATAAAGAGTAAATAATAGAGATTGATGAGGAAAAATAAGAATTTGAGTAAATATAAGACTCAAAAGGCCCCTCAAGGAAGATTCAAAGAGATCATCTTTGATCAAAAATCATTGGTAACAAGGATGTAGGTATGCAAATAAGGGGAAGAATGGTAAGTAACCTAAATCAAGAGAATGTTTCTCTATTGTATAAGATTGAACCTAAAAAACTTATAGAGGAAATTAAAGACAAGTTTTGGATTTAATGAGGAGTTATACCAAATATAAAATAATGAGACTTGGAAACTAGTTCCTAGGCCTAAAGACAAGAATTGGATTGGCACTAAATGGGTGTTTAGGAACAAGTTGAATGAATATGGAAAAGTCACTAATAAAAAGGCTAGATTAGTATGTATGGGGTATACACAATTTGAAAGGGTATATTTTGAGGAGACATTTTATCCAATATCAATATTAGAGAGCATTAGATTATTTCTAACATATGCAGGATTCAAAGGGTTCAAGGTATACTAGATGGATGTCAAATCTACTTTTTTGAATGAGAACTTGGAAGAGAATGTGTACATAGAGAGACCTAAGGGTTTATCATTATCAAGTAATAATGACTATGTTTTTAGATTGAAAAAGTCTATTTATGGTCTTAGGTAAGTTCCTATAGCTTGGTATGCCATATTGGACATGTATATATTGGATCAAGGTTTTAAAAGAGGAGTTTTAGATATAATCTATACATAAAGATAGAAGATGAGCATCCATTGATAGTAGTTTTCTATGTGGATAACATCATATTTAGAGGAATTAGTGAGAATATGACTAACTCCTTTATAGATGTGATGAATAAAGATTTTGAGATGTCCATGCTAGGAGAACTATCATTCTTTCTTGGGTTACAAATCAATCAATTAGAAAGAGATATATTAATTTCACAAGCTAAGTACATAAGAGAGATGTTGAAGAAGATTGAAATGGAAGATTTAAGGGTTTTTATTACGCCTATGATCATAGGGTGTAAGTTAAGTAAGGAAGATGAGCCTCCCAAGGTCAATCTGACTTAATATAGGTCAATAATTGGAAGATCTCTATACACCACTACCTATAAACCTAACATCATACAAGAAATAGGCCTTGTGGAAAGATTTCAATCAAACCCAAAAGAAAATTATCTTCAAGCAATCAAAAGGATACTTAGGTATCTCAATGGAACCATTGAGTTTAGGTTGTGGTATCTAAGGAGAAAGGAGTTTAACTTGATAGCCTATACAAATGAAGACTAGTAGGGATTCTATATGATAGGAAGAACACTAGTGGAGTAACTTTCTTCTTAGGAGAGTGCCTAGTATCATGAATAAGCAAGAAGTAACCATAATTGGCACTATCTACTTGTGAGGATGAGTACATTGTAACAGCTTCATAAATGCACTCAAGTCTTATGGTTGAGACAAACCCTAAATGACTACAAGGTGGAGTATGGTAGTCATATCCTTATCTATTGTGATAATACAAGTGCTATAATCATCTCAAAGAAATCTGTCATGCACTCAAAGACTAAGCACATTCCCATCAGGTATAATTTCTTAAGAGATAAGGTAAGTGAACAAAGTGTTAGACTTGAATATGTTTTTATAAAAGATCTGATTACAAACATTTTTACCAAGCCACTTCTAAGGGAAACTTTTAAACATCGAGATATGAATTGGATGTAATTCCTTCCCTAGCAATCATTAAGGAATCTAAGTGCTTAAGGGGAGATAATTAGGTGGTTCATTATCTACAAAAGTAGGTGAGTGTTACTAAAAGGGTATGCATGGAGATAATGGGAACATGTTTGTATGTTTATTTATAAACTCATAATCATGTGTGTTGATTATTTTGGTTGTAAGAGGTGTGATCAAAAATGTTGTAGACATCTCTTTGTCATTTATGTCAAAGAGGGAGAAATTTCACAATGAGGGTATTATATCCTATTGAGATAAGTTTATTATAATGGTTTCTATTAATGACAAAGGGGGATATTGTTGACCATTATCATTGATGTCAAAGGTGACTAAGCCTAATTAGCAAGATATGATGTGATAATGTTCTTTGAGAGACCATTGTTATTGAGGTCATTTATAAATTTTTACCATGAGATAATTATAAAGAGTGAATTATAAGGCAACTAATGCCTTATGGTTGCAAAAGGGTATAGGTAATTGATGTCAAAGTTATAAAAGAAGCCTAGTCATGAGCCTAATCATGACATGAAGAGCTATGTGCATGAAAATAAATGAACATAGGTATGTGAAGTTTTTAAGGAATTTTTTTATCATGTATGTGAGGTAATGAAGCATTCACAATAGTTTTAGGGTGAGTCGATAGGGGTAGGACCTTCATAATAAGCCTATACCTATACCTCTCTTACACCCTACCTAGCCTAATGAGGTATGAATATCATATTTCAAGGAAAATATGTATATGTGAGTATGGAAAAAGGTGATATAGTTTGTTTTAGGCATCTTCACAAAGTTTGAGGTCATGGTTTGAAGAAAATTACATGAATCAATGTTTTAGGCCTTCTTGAGTTCATAGAATGAAGTCTCAAGATTTGAGAAACACTTTCAAAAAAAAACTATATTGTGTAACCTTTGCATTACAACCTATGTTGTTAAGGAGAGATGGGTAAGGGTCCTATATAATATCTCTAAGCATTGGTATTATATTTAAGGGGTAGTCCTTTATGAACAATCATTAAAACCAAATCATGTGTTAAACCTCTCTAGAGCCCTAATAAGGACCCAATCTGAAATATGTTATAAAAATAAGATTATAATGGATTAAAATGTTTTGATAAACTATTTATCATGTATCAAACTCTCCCAGGTGCCTCTAAGTGTTGGTGGTTAGTTAGATGATAGAGAAAATGCATATATATATAGGCTAATTCATCAAGAAGTTATTGTAGCTCTAAAAATTTACATTGGTCAAGGAAAGAAAATAGATGGAATAATAAGATAGAGACTCATAATTCATTCCCATGACATTTTATGGATAGTTTCCACCCTTCAATTATTCTAAATTGTTCATCCCAATAAGCCAATCATAGATAGACCTAATGGTACAAATAGACTAAAACCTAGGCATAGATGAGAAGATGAATTTAAGGGTTTGAACATGTTAGGTTGATGAAAAAAAGTACATTAAGAGTTTATTTATTTCATTCTTTGAATTATTTTTTTAGGTTATTGAATATGGTAAAAAACTTCCTCACAAAATGACCTATCTAGTTCAGATAAGACTTTATGACACAGGGTCAAGAAATTGGTCTACAAGACCAATATTTTCCATTAGATATATGACATTTATATCTAAGGATGGTATGAATATATCATAGGACCATTTAAATGTATCAAGAGTCATGAAAAATGTCTACATAGGTGTTGTAGATCTAAGTCACCATGACTAGTCTTTGAGATAAATTGGTAGTAATGAGTGAGTAGTTTTTAGAGATGTTATTAATCCTTTATCTCCTGAGTGAAAGTGTTCTAAGAATTTTGTGATGACCTTGAGGTCATGGATAAATTGTATAAATGTTTCATTTCTTAGATTTCAATATCACAATGGCGTTTAGGCTTCATTTTTGCAAGATAGACTTTTTAGGTACACAAACTTAATAGGATAGTTTGTCCTAAAAGAGATTTCATGGTATGAGCAAAGGATATAGGTCTAACCAAGCATGGATAAGATCAGTACAGGTCACTATATGAGTTTTTGAATGGTTTTTTATTATTTTAGAAGGCCATCTAGTCCCAAAAGGATAGATATTTGATGTTAATAAGATAAACCTAATATAATTACGTCTCCATAAGACCTAAAAGAGAAATGATGCCTAATTGAGTTATTGTAGACCAAAAGGGGTCCAAATTTAATTTGAATCATATTTATTAGATGTTATAAGACCTGTTATATGGTGAAACTAAGAGGTTTAAGGTGTGTGGCTGACCAAGTGGTGTGTGACCATGAGAATGGTATATATACAAGGCAATTTAGGCCTATTTGTAAGTAACATAAGCAAATAAAATCTTTCTTGGTAGAATAAAAGGAGGTCTTAAAATGAGAAATATAAAAATATATTAGATGTGTGGAGATCAAAATTTATTTGGTATATGAGTTGGCGTTGAGTCACATAGGGATTTGGTGCTTCCTTGAAAGTAGGTGCTTGTTAAAGCCTAGTCAAATGGGTGCTTGAATGTATTGGGGTTAGTGCTCCAGGTTGAGTTGGTTCTCAATATAGTTTGATCTTTTTTTAATATAAATATAGTCCATTTATAGATATCATAGTGGGTTTTCTTCCCCTTGTGTTTTTTCCACTCATATGTATGATTTATTTTGTTATGCTCATGTGAATAGTTTTTATGCATTGTTAGATATCATTATTGCTTTCATAGTTCTTGAATAATTGGATATAATTGAAATAAAAATTTGGGTACATTGATTCACCCACCTCTCTCATTGATTATGGTTCCAATAAGTATTTTAGGTCTATTATGTTTCCTCAATAAATTCCAATCATCCTTTTATGTCACTTGATCATTACTCCTTTGAAATCATAATGAATAATTACACACACAAAATAACAACAAAATCAAACGTAAAAGGAAGGGGAAATAGGTTGGTTATGGGATTTTATGATCAAATAACATAAAACCTTTACTATTCTAGTTTTTTTCTACAATAAGCCCAATGATAGGGGTCTCAGATCATATGTAATTATCTTATAAGGAACATGCATAATCAATGTACCTAGTATGAAAGAATGAATTTCACTTAATCCCTTTTTTGATCAAGTGTGTAGATCTATGTGTGATGTTGAGTAAATATGCAGAATAATGAGTTACAATATTGACTATTTTTATGTAATTATATGCTAAATTAATAAGTGCTAGATTTAGAATGCCTTGTGAAGCTCTTTAAATAGAAGGATATTTATTTTGAATGCTAAACACTTGTTTGCAAAATGACAAGGTAAAAATACAAATATAATCATAAGAAGATACCCAAAGGAAGGCAAGGACCTAAAAGAAGTAAAAAAATGATCATTAGACACTAGCAATGAGGTGGATAATATAATAGTTCAATTTTGTCTAAGACCATGCTATTATCTTATGTAAAATAAAATTGGGTTGTGACTAGGACAAACAGGCCAGGGGACCTTGTGAATGGAAAAGAGATGAAGTGAAACTATTGAGGTGTAAAATAAGAAAAATAAGTCATAATAATGACTTAACTGACATCAAAATACCCAAGTGACACATACAAACAAGACTCTTATTCAACATTTAAAATTTCATGTAAAAGAGATACAAAAGACACAGTACTTGTGTTTTCTTCTCCAAATAAGGGTATGTATATTTTCCTCCTTTTAATTTGGTAATGCAATGGAATGAAATTACTAGAATAAAATAAAAATAAAATGAATACATGTAATTCTTTTTGTGATCAAACCTATGTGAAAAATAGATGTATACTAACCTAACCCACTTCTTGGATAGAGAAGTGGACAAGAATTAGAATAATGTTTGTGAATAAAAACTTCATAATGTTGACGTCCCATATATTGGATCTGAGTAATTGACTAGATTATGAGAAACAAAGCCCTATTTTCCTCAGCTCTAATATGTGAACTAAGTCTAAGAATTAATCTATAAATGTGTAAAAATAAGCCATGATTTCCCCCACCTTGATATGTAATTGATTCTGATAATAGGTTTGCTCAAAGGTCAAAACTATTATTTCACTTATGTCCTTGTACAAACTAGTGTAATTTAGGTATAGTGAAAAATATGGATCAACCATTGTATATATCCATATGAACCAATATGGTGAAATATTAATGACATATTGAGCATAATATGGTGATATGAACATAGATAATGGTATAATTTTCCATTCTATTTGTATAACCTAGTAAAATTCTATGGGATCGAAAACACGATCCCTACATCATGCCCCCAAAACTGATATCTAAGTGACATAACTATATAACTTGTGTGAAAATTATATATATATATATATATATATATATATATATATATATATGGATGTTGTAATACATGAGTGACATCATAATAATAATTTGAGTATACAACTACATTGGAATCTTATGTAAAACTTGAGTATGAAATAATATCTACCAAAAAGTGTGGAACCTAGAAATTCTAGTTAATTTATGTATCTATATATCTAGGTGTCTGAATAAAGAAATTATGTATCAGAGTTGGAGTATCTAAGTATTTAAATAAATATGTGTAAATTTATATTTGAGTGTCTACATAAATAAATTATGTATCTGATCCTAGGTATCTGATTATTTGAATAAATCTATGTAACTATATATTTGAGCCCAAGTATTTGAGTAAACGTATATAACTATATATTTAATATTTTGAGTAAATAAACCATGTATCTAAGCCCAAATATATAAGCATATACATAAATATATGTAATTGTATATCTATGTGCATGAATAGGAAATTATTTAACTATATATCTAAGCCTATGTATCTGAGTAAATCTGTGTAAATGTGTGTCTAAGTGTCTGAAAAAGGAACTATGTAACTATTTATCTAAGCCTAAGTATCTAAGTAAATATATGTAATGTTTATGTGAACCTAAGTATATAATTAAATCTATATTAGTGTGAATAGTGTATATATTCCCCCTTTTGGTGAAAGAGTTGAGACTTGTGTAAGGATATCAAACCAAAATTTATAACAAAATGTATTTTACTAAGGAGTAGTTAGTGTTTGATAATATAATTATAGGATTGATGGCATCAATGATTGTAGAAGAACTCTTTATAGATGGAGACTAAGATATATTTTTGTTTTATTGTGAATTTGTTAATGAAAATATGAGTTATGGCCTCCATGAAGGCAATTTGATTAGAATGGAAGAAAAATTAGCATAGGGTAGGGGATATCATCTTTGAATTATGTACATTAGAAATGAAAACAAAATTATATATACATGGCATGAGATATCATGATTGGAAGTTTTGGTAATAATTGAAAAAATGTGCACATGGGGCCAACCTTAGGTAGGTGGCATTTTCCAAATTATGATTTAAATAGGTTGGGTGGATTAAGTTCAAGGTCATTTGAAAATTTTTGATTTGGAGAAAATTGTTGCTCTAAGTCAATAAAATTTGTTGAGGAGATAAGTTACTCACATGACACTTTACAAGGAGTTGGAGGTATTGGTTTGGGATAGCAAGGAGGTTGTACTAGTAAGGATTCTACCATTTCCATTTATTTGAATGTTTTGGTTAATTTTCTCAACTTTTTTTGCATTAAAATATGTTAGATTAGAGTTTTTCCCAGGGATCACACCATTGTCCAAAGTACAATGATAATGTCCCTAGATACCATGCTACTATTAGAGGATCACACTATTATCTAACACTATAGTCATATGGTAGTGCTAACTTCTATTACTATCATCCTATTTTTAGTGCTATCATCATATAGGATAGGTTAGTGAAAATTTTGAATTGAAATTATATTTGATTATTATTCTAGTATGTATATTTGATATTTGGAGATGATAATGTCATCTTCTAGTTTTTTTATAGGTGTATGTATGCTTAAGGGAGTTCCAAGTAGGTTATATGATAGAGTACATACATGGGATATCATTGAAATATAATGAGAGCATAGTAGTAGACAAGGCTAGTTTAGGGTATGTGAAGTCAATTACACCAATGCCATGGGATTGTCATATGATGACAACATTATGTGAGAAATAGGATGTTGATATATGTACATTTTGTTCACCCACTTGAGAGATGACTATTACTCTAGAGGATGTGTATAGGATATTGAGGATACCCATTATTAGTTAGTGATTGGTATTATAGGAGGTAGGTGGATAGAAAGACATAGATTGAGCCTCGAGTTATGTTGCATCATTCCTATAGGTATGCATCACTAGGGTAGTATTAGTGATGTGTTATTGTCTATTATTGTTAGATATAATGTTCTATAGTTGTATAAGTTTATGTTAGCATTATTGGATTCATTTATTGTTGTTATGATAATAGTGTGTCCATTGAAAATAGGATGCACAATATTGTTTAGGATATAGAGATCATATGAATATATACACATGGGGTTACACATTGTTATCCCACCTATATCTATATATGTAAAAATTCACTCAAGAGTTGTTTAGTGATTGGATTGGGACATCAAAATTATTACATTATTGGGATTATGAGAATATTATGGTAGCTAGATTGAAGTTTTTTCCATATACATATTAAGAACACCCACAAGTACTTATAGAGAGGTAAATAGGAATGGATCTTATTTAGTCAAGGAGAATAACACATTATCAATATGTATTAGATTGAATTACGTCTAAAGTTATTATATAAATAACATATATATTATTTCATATATGGCTTGAGGATGGGGTTCAATTGAGATGGAATTAGGTGAGCCATTGGCTTCATGATTGGTGAACCATTGTGTTTGAGATATTCATATATGATTTGGTTACGTAACACTTCAGGTGGTGTGGGATGTGCCCCCCATACCATGGGTATGGGTGAGGAGTACATGGGCCATGGTGAGACTATGTAATAGAGCGATACCTATGGTAATTGAGTTGGCCCTAATTTTAGTGAAAAATAGAGATGTAGTGATAGAAGTACTAGACATATATGATGTGGGGGATACATATGCCTATATATTATGGTGGGGACAACATATATGGGTGCCATTATATCTAGGAGATGGGGCCATTATGGAAGATTCATTATATCCAAATATCATTAAAATAGTTAGAGGTATGTTATTATTGTAGATTTTTATATTTGGTTTTTTTAGTATTAGATTATTGAGTATATGACTAATGTACTATGTTAGTTTACGTAAGTTTAGGTGATGATGAGTATTAGGAGACTATGAATGAAATGACATTGTGAGAACTTACATGACATTTTATTGATTATGTCATGGATTATGGGATAGTAGAATAGGCTATGGAGGTGGTTGGTATCCATGCACATCTATTTGATTAAGTGACCATTACCACCACAACTTATAAGTAGGTAACATCGAATAAAGATGAGGTGCATGTATAATTTCAAAGGTGATTTATGCCCCTACCTAATGGTCTAGGTTAATAAGGTGGCAAGATAGTAGATGATTCTATTTGACTATAGTGTCAGCATACATAGGTGGTGGATGAGTTAGCAGTGTTGTGAGAAAGAGTGTAGGTGTAGGTTTTGATCTAGGTCAAGAGGGGATGCAGATGCATCAATATTTAATGGGTATGAAAATGAGAGTGAGGATGATGAGATAGGTCATGGTAACTGAGCTCCTATTATTTAATGATTATGTAACATTGTATGAATTTTTTTCTAAGTTATATGTATGCATGGGCTTTTTTTATATATTTACATCATGTTATGTGGTATTTTGATTATGTCATTGTTTATTTCATTACATGTTTTTATTATGTTTATTGATTTTGTGTTGATATGATTTACTAGATAATGATAATTGATTTTATTTACGTATATATGTTGAGTAGATATTGAAACTACATTGAAAATGTTAATTGTTAGTATTGGTGACATGGAAGTATTATATTATATGTTAGTGTTGATTATATGATAGTGACATGTACTATTTAAATGTTGATGGAAGAGTAAACAAGTGACCATCTTGATTACATTGTATAGGTGTATAAATAGCCTCGTGAACTAATAATAATCATGGTGCACTAGTGGTGGCTAGATTTTTATACACTATAGTGAATAACTTAATCATTTGTCATACTAAAACTATATTTTGGTGTGCATTTTCTCTTTCAAATATCTTAAATGGTTGTTATACTAAAATTGGTGGGTGAGTTGTTTTCCATTTTGTCACCATGTTGCTATAAGTAGGTTGAACTCATTGAAAAAGTTTCCATATCTATTAGCTCTATGGTGCATGAGATCTCATATAAATAAGTGTCCTAGAAATCACATTGCTCATATGATGAGTAAAAAATGGCTCCTTGAAAGTAAAATCTTAGGATAACTTAGTCATAGAGGAATGTGATCTAGGGTAATACAGAGAAGGATATGTTGATGTGCCATGTGTGAATATTATAATTCCTCTATTGACATACTAGTTAATACAATGCCTAAGTTCATAATAGTGATTATCCTAATGTTCAATGATTTGATGATAATTATAATATAGTTTATTTATTATTTTATGTGAAAGATGTGCTAGATGATGTTGATTAGGAGGAAGTGTGATCATCCTCTTTTATAATAATGTCAAAAAGATATCATGAGGCTTATCTTTGTTTGAATCAAACTGTAGAAGCCCTATGTTGGTGTTATGTGATTTACTCACTATGGGGGATGCTCTATGAAGCTACATTTTTCCTTTGTTGAATACCTTGAATGGTAGTTTTGGTGCCACTTTTTTCATTAGGCATAGGTGGATTAGGTTATTGGAACATATTGGATGACTGTGACTATGAGATATCTAAATTAGAATATACCTCTAAATGTATCTCAACTAGTCCCGAATTCTTTTCTAACATCATAAATGTATGGTATAGATGCTAAAATGATATGGATATCTCATTTAACAATGTATATTTAAAAATAAACATTAGGACTTTATCAAATACATACTATACCTCAAAATATATCAATTGGTAGATCAATTGTTGTATACATGATTTGAATCATAAAATGTGATCGCTCACTAATTCTGACTTAACCTGGTGTAGTGAAGGAAACCTCTCATATGTGACTTGAGATCCCTTATTTTGGATATAATGCATGAGAAATGCTTCCTCTAAGTCATCATATGTATTTAGTTAACCACTAGGAAGTCAATTATGGAGTCAATTTAATGCTTCATCCTCTACACTCTTAGTAAATAACTATAGTAGAATCAAAATGCCAATGGTATGTGCCATGTCCTTTCTATATGATTTCAGATGTAAGTATGGATCTCCATGTAAATTAAAATTAGATATTTTTTGGTATTTTAAACTTATTTTATAGTGTTTTATTGATGGTTATGCATGGAATAGGATTACCATGAATAACATAAGAATTAACTCAAGAATAGTATTCTTTACTTTCCAAGGTGAGATGATGTTCTTGTTGTAAAGTAGCCATGACATACATAAAGGATATTACCTATTGATAAGGTATGTTAACATCATTAATAGGTTCATTTAAACATTAAATCTTATTGCTAATTTTAGACATTGGTACACTATTTCATGAAACATTATTAGAGAGATTGGTTTGGACCACTGTAATCTTTGGAGAGGTGATAACTTGGACCTACTAAGAGGTAAATTGGTTAACAAACTCATGGAGGTTAGGATGAAAAATAGGTTATAATTTAGTAAGTATGGGTGGATGAGATTCATTGGTATCTCTTATTTTTTTAATTGGTAAAAAATTATCACGTGCTAATGGAATAAAAGACATATTATTATCATGTGATTGTAAATTATGTAAACTATGAACATGAGTATAAGTTTACACATTTTTATCTGAAGAAATATTATTTATTCAATTAAAATTTAATAATCAATAAATTTTGACATGAGATATGGGTGAAATAGAGAGAGGAATAGAAGGATTAGACTCAATTTATTACTCATTGAAATCATAGTAATCAATGTTTTTCCAAGTTTTATCAAAATCAAAATTAATTTCACTTGTAGAGTTAAGATATTAATAACAATCATTTACAAGATTTGTAAGATGAACATTATAATAGGATTATAACTTTCTAATACTATGTAACATATCATCATGTGTAGGTGGAACAAAATGTGTCTTCATTATCTATGAGTGGAATGCAAATGCTATTTTTTTTTGAATAATGGAGTCAAGGGTATAATATATAACAATCATATTTTCATTTGGAACATTATGAAATGTAGGAGAAGGGTTAAAGATATTTGAATTATTTATAATTTTCATGGAATCAATGTGTTGAGCTTAAAATTTGAAAGAAGGTGACAACATAATATCATCTACATTAGTTTTTGAATCTATAAAATGTACAATATCAGTTGTAAATATCTTTTTGAATTAAATTGATAAAGGTGAAGAAAGTCCATTTCACTTATCTATGTTAGTGACATCATGTGAAGGAATAATATTACTTGAATCATGAAAAATTAGATTGATTTTATTTATCTTACATTGTTTTACTTTGAATAAATATGTGGCAAAAGTGGTTGAAAAAATTAGGATCGCATTCAAGTGAATCACTACCTATAAGAGGCTCTTTTTGATTTATGTTGTTAATTTGATTTTGAGAAGTGGGGAAAGAGAGAGGAGAAGGATAAGAATATGCATATAGTTTATCCTCATTATAACTTCCATTATCATGATCATAGTAATCATCATATCCATCATTAAAACAATAATCATCATCATTATAAATTAATTCATGTTCCTTATCATGTGCTAGTGTATAATTTTGAAAATTGGTCTATTCATTTTCATAATTTCAATGAAAGTATAAATTTTGATCAACTAGGTGAGGGGGAAGAGGTTTTCTAGAGGTCATATTAAACTTAGCACAAAGGAGAATGTGAAAAGTAAACAATAAGAGAACAATATGGATAAGATAATCCAACATAAATCCATTTGAAAATATTCTAAATATGTAGCCTAATGGAGATAAAATGAAAAATTGACTTGAAAACCTAAGGGTTAATATTTGGATGTGTGAGGATCTAATATGCAAATATAAGGTTTGAAGGGTTTTTAAGAAAAAAATAAAAATGTTAAATTAATGAAAAGACTAATAGAGGACTACTATGGATCGATTAATATGTGTAAAAATTAGGAAAAAAAATAGAATTTAATAAACCCTAATTAATTACACAAAAAAAGGAGAAGTCAAACCCTTGGAGGGAATTAGGGTTGCTAAGTAATGTTTGAAGTATGTTGTGTTCACCAAATGTTTTACCCTTTTAAGAATTAAATAGATTACATCCTAATGTGATAAATGGATGGAATAAATGGGATAAATGTATATAAATATTAAAAATAATTTATTTACCCTAAGTATGAGTATAAAGGAGAAAACCCACTTATTTGGAATGAAATATTCACTATTAGGTGATGGTACTATCAGAGTTGTTGCTAGAATCTGGATAATGCAAATGCAATGGAGACGTGATCACATGAGATGAAGCTTTTACACATCACATAGATGCTAAAGTAATTTGAAATTATACAATATGATAAATTGCACAAGACAAGTAGGAGAAAACCCAATATTTGATTAACATGAGATGGCCAAAGTCAAGAATACATATAGGACTGCACGTAAGTAACTCCTCCACAAAAGGTGGTCAAGACACCCAAAGAATAGATTGTAACTCCTCCATGAAAGGTGGTGACAATGTGCTAAGAATAGGGAAGTAACTCCCATCAAGGGGAGTTACTTATGACATTCTTATGACACCTATGACACATCTATGACACACATCTCCACATAAGCTAGCCTATCCCACGAATGTAGGAAAACTCCATGTATGCACAAATATATAATTTCCCTAATTAAATAATAGGGAATAATAAAAACCTACACTAATACCCCCCCATAAGCACAGCTTAGGTGGGTAGTGTGGAAATATAAAATGGTCCTAGCAACTAGGCCTGATGAGGTACCCATGCACAAATGCAATCTCCCATAAGATAGAGAAAAGGAGAAAACCTGTAGGAAAAAAACTCCCCCCCCCAAAAGAGAGACATAAAAGAAAGGAAGAGGCTAGTGGCCCCCCCTGAAGATGATGCTACTACAAATGTGGACCGTACCCCAAGAAGAGCTCGTAGATGAATGAACTTGCTCATAGTGAAAGGTTTGGTGAAGATGTCTGCAACCTGCTTTAAAGACTAAAAAAATATCAAGTCAATGACCTAACTATAAACAAGCTCCAAAATAAAATGCATGTGAATCTCTATGTGTTTGGTCTGCTGGTGCTGAACTAGATTCCTACAAAACTAAATGGTACTCTAGTTGTCACAATAAATGATGGTGGATTACCTAATAGGAATGCTAAACTCAGAAAGAATCCCCTGAATCCAAATAGCCTCAGTAGCTACATTAATAACTCCCTTGTACTCTGCCTCTATGGATGATATAGAAATAGCATTTTGCTTCTTGTTAGACCAACTGATAGGACCAAAACCTAGAGAGAAACTGTAACCAAAAGTGGACTTGTGAGTTTGTGAATTGCCAGCCTAGTTTGAATCTATATATCCAACCAAGTCAACCTCTATTTTGATTCTATAATTAATCCCATAGCTATGTGAACCCTATATGTAATGCAAGATCCTCTTAACTACTTTCCAATGCAGCTCATGAGGTTCCTGCTTAAATCTGGAGACAAGTCCCACTATATATGATATGTTGAGCCTAGTGTGAGTCAATTAGATGAGACTGCCAACAAGTTGTCGATATCGAGTGGGATCAACCAATGGTGAAGAACAGTCAACCTCAAGCTTGAATCTTGATAGAAAGGGAGTCAGAGATGGCTTGCAATCAACCATGTGAAACTGAGCCAATAAGTCAAGAGCATACTTAGGTTGTGCAAGATAAATCCTTGAATTTGACTGTGAGATCTCGATGCCAAGGAAGTAGTGCACCAAACCCAAGTCTGTCATGTCCAATATATCCTAGAGAGATGCCTTCACCACTGTGATAACTAATGAAGAAATCTTAGTGATCAAAAGATCATCAACATATAGAACCAAAATTAGGAGTGAATCATCTTGCCATAAGAAATAGACATTGGGTTTATAATGGCACCTAGTGAAACTCACTATGAGAAGGAAGGAATCCATCTTGGCATACCAAGCCCAAGGGGCCTTTTTGAGGCCATAGATATATTTCTTAATTCTACATACTAAGTAAGAATCTTGAACAAATCTTGACAGCTGCTCCATGTATATCTCCTCTAGGTCTCCGTGAAGAAAGGCACTCTTCACATCCATCTAGTGCACATCCCAACCATGTGCTACAACAATAGCCAAGGTGAGTTGGATAGAAGTCATCTTTGTAATGGGTGTAAAGGTCTTTGAGTATTCAATTCCTCCCACTTGTAAGAAACCCTTGGTGACCAATCGTGCTTTGTACTTATCAACCAACCCATCTACTACAAACTTGGTCTATTATATCCACCTACATCGAACCATCTTTCTTCCCTTAGGAAGTGAAGTCAAATCCCAAATGTGATTTTTGATTAAGGAAGAATATTCTTCCTCCATAGAACTATCCCACTCAGGTACCCCTGATGCCTCTTGAAAAGTCTATGGATCTGAAACTAAAGCAAATAAGGCATGTGGATCTCTCTAAAAATCCCCCTTAGTTCGTCTATCATTTGCAAGATCTCCTGCCCAAGTGTCAGCACTCTCAAGTGTCTGTTTGGCCTAAAGTGGCCCAAAAGTGGGTGAGTCAAGTGCTAACTCCTCATCCTCTGAATTACTAGAGGTGGATGCCCCTACATCACTATCTTCATTGTCTAAAATCAAAGAAGAAGAAGAAGATGTCACTGGCTCAAGAACCTGTTGTGGCTAATCTAAATCTGATGAGGAATCATCATGAAGAAGTAGATCTGATGAGGGAGAATAAGTGCTAAGTGTTGAGTCTTTAGGACTCTCCTAAAAGTGGACACTTCTCTTAATGAACAACTCATGAGTGGTCACATCTAGAAGGTGATACCCCTTAACACCATCCAGATATCCTATAAAGATACAAGGCTTGGACTAACATTCCATAGCTTTGCATTTCTTCTTCAGTATGTCAGCCATGGTTTGGGATCGAAAAACCCTAAGTTGTTCAACATTAGGTTTCCTTTTATGTCAAGCTTTAAAGGGTGTTATCCCTTTCAAATATTTGTGAGGAACCCTATTTTGAATGTAGCAAGCACAATTGATGGCTTCAGCCTAGTACTGTGGTGCTAAGGATTTGGAGTGAATCATATAGCTACCCATCTCTTTCAAGAACCTATTTTTGCATTCTGCAACCCCATTCTATGAAGGACTATAAGTGACTGTGTGCTGCAAATCAATCCCCTCTATGGTGCAAAACTACTCAAACCTATTGCTAACATACTCCCCTCTATTATCAGTTTAAAGAACCTTGATGGATTTCTCACTCTATTTCTCAATAAGAGCCTTGAAGTGTAGACAATTTTCAAACACTTCAAACTTTTGTTTGAGAAAATATATCCAAGTGTACCTAGAGAAATCATCAATGAAAGTGAGGATGTACTTGTGAAAGATGGTTTGGGAAAGGGTCCCGATACATCCCTGTGGACTAACTCCAAAGGTTGTGAAGCCCTCCAAGCTTTGCCTTTGTCAAATTTTGCTTCAAGATGCTTCCCGAGGGAGCACCCCTCACAAAGTTCTTTTGAGAATTAGACACGAGGCAAGCCTATGACCATGTCATGTTTGCAAATTTGCTCAAGGTAGCAGTAGTTAAGGTGGCCAAACTACTCATGCCATAATTTGCTAACTTCATATGAATGAGTCAGTAATGTTATTGTAGAAGAATCAAGTGCAAAATGTGAGAAGGTGTATAACCTTGCTTGGTGATCTACCCTACCCACTGCCACTGTAGTATCACCATGCAACTCCTTGATAGCCATTAAATATGGTGAAAACTCAACTCTCATGCCCTTACCAATGTGAGTGATTTGGTACACTGATAGGAGATTGGTTAATAGAGAAGGAACACTTAGAATATCATTGAATGTTCTTCCTTCCATTTCAACTAACCCTCTCCCTGCAATGGAAACTGATGTGTCATCACCCAAAGTAATTGAAGTCATGCTACAAGGCTCTAAAGATGAAAACTCAACTAGGGAAGAGCCCATGTGGTGAGAAGCACCCGAGTCAATGACCCATGAAGATGTAGAAGATGTTATAGCTACAAGGGCCTTGCCCTTTTCTTTCTCCTTACCCTTGCCTTTTGCCTTAGTAGAATCTTGGGTAGATGAATTTTGCTTGATGGACTCAAAAACACCTATGTTGTGCTTCTCTAGAAGATGATTTAGGTGATCTATTTGTTTCTTCATGCATTTGTGTTCATCATGCCCTGTCTTTTTAAAATAGGCACACCTAACCTTCTCCTTCTTAGGCTTAGCATTGGAGGAAGAATCAGTGTTATTTTTGGCAAGATTGTTGTTTTCTTTCTTCTTCTCCTAGTCCTTGTTCTTTTTCTTCTTCTCCTTTATTGAAGTCTTATCCTTACCATTTCTAGCTATCAAATCTTGGGGTTAAGTAGACTTTATTGTGCCCATTTGAATTAGCTTATCTTTCTCCCTAGTCAAGTCAACAATGAAGGAATCCAAAGAAGGCATTTTCCATGTAGTGCCAAGGGCACTTTTTGTGGAGGAGTTACTTACATGCTCTCCTATATGTATTCTTCACTTTGGCCATCTCATGTTAATGGAATATTGGCTTTTCTCTTATTTGTCTTGTGTAATTTATCTTCTTGTATAATTTAAAATTGCTTTAGCGTCTATGTGATGTGTACTAGCTTCATCTCGTGTGATCACGTCTCCATTGCATTCGCATTATCTATATTTTGGCAACAACTCCGATAGGTACTATTAGAATAAATCAGAGGAATAGTCAAGATCACCTTCTTTATGAAACTAGAGTTTTACCCATCTTAGGTCAAGAGAAATATCAAGTGGAATTTAACATGGTGAATTATTGGAAAAATAAATTATGTTGTTTTCTTTTTGTGGACAAGAGATCTAAAAATTCTAGGGAGGCTATGGGAGGTCTTCTAGGTCTTTTATGCATCCTTATGAACTTTTGATCATCCTTATGTGTCACTTCATGGAAGTTCCTTCTTTAAAACCTTAATTAACACCTACACACATGAAATAAAAATAGAATCAAATTTAAAATGGTGGGTTCTGGGATGATATGATTGAATAACCTAGAACCCCTATTGTTTTGGCTACTTCCTACATTAATCCCAATGATAGTGATCTCAGATCAAATGTAGTTATCCCTTAGAGAATGTGCATAATCAATACACACAGTATGAAATAATGAATTTTAATTAGGCCCTTATTTGATCAAGTCTGTAGATATATGTGTGATGCTGAGTAAATATGCAGAATGCTAAGTTACACTATTGACTGGTTTTATGTAATTATGTGCCAAAGTAGTAAGTGCTAGATGTAAAATGCCTTGTGAAGATCTTTATATAGAAGGATATTTATTTTTAATGTGAGACACTTATTTTTATGATGACAAGGTAAAAATAAAAATACAATCATAATAGGATATATAAAAGAGGGAAAGGACCATAAATAAGCTGAAAACATGACCATTGGACACTAGTGCCAAGGTGGACAATAACATAGTGCACTTTTATCCAAGATCACACTATTGTATTGAGTGCACAAAAACTAGGTTATGAATGGGAAATATAGACCAAGGGCCCCTATGAATAGAAAAGGGATGAAATGAAATAATTGAGGGTGTAAAATTAGGAAAATAAGTCATAATAAGGACTAAACCAACATCAAAAGACCTAAGTGACATGTGCAAACAGGACTCTTATTCGACATTAAGAACTTCTTATGAAAGATATACAAAAGACATAGTAATGTGTTTTCCTAACCAAATTAGGGTGTGTATAGGGTTCATATATATTCTATCCATCTTATGCAAGTGGATATACAACAAGAAATAAGATATAATCTTAAGGTGAGATGAGTGTAGTTTTACAATTAGAGCAACAACAAATATTGAGTTGTTAAAGTTGTGTGATTTATGTAAGTTTATAAGTGGTAAAAAAATAGATCCATATTTTTATGTTCACCATCTTTTTTGTGGTTAAATAACTAAGAATTAATAAACATGTATATCCTACATATAATTATATGGGTATTCAAACAATGGGATAAGAATGAATAATCAAAGATTGAAGAACTCCAAGAATGAATAAAAAAATGGGAAGTTCCTTCTAACATGTAAATCATAATGAATATAATTGAATGTAATGAAAATAAATAAATCACATTTAATCTTAAAATATTCCTTAAACTCTAATTTTATGAATATGACATAAAATATACTTATTGATATTCACAATACAAAGCTTATGAAATATAATAGTTTACACATAATCTAATAAAATATAGATATTTATTACATTTATTTGCTAATGTGGAAAAATTAAAGATTCAAAAAACTGAGATATAATATACATAGAAATGAAATACAATTCTCACACATTGAAATCACATTTCATTAAAAATTTCTTGAAAAAACATTCAACATTGAAAACTACAACAAACCCTCTCCTAGAGTTGAGAGGAAAGTACATGATTACATTGAAAACCATCCTCCATAATTTTTATAAACCATTTCCTTCCCAAGGTATTTGTATGGTCACCTTTGACATAACTAGCTACTTCACCCTGATTTAACCTTGAATTTCCATTTTTCACATTTTTACATATTTCAGTATTTTATAAGATATATCATTACATGATAGTGATAATAAAATGATTTTATGAATTTACATATATAATATTATTTTTTGAAAAATAAATAATTTAATGCACTTCCTAAATCCACTTTTTGCATAATCTAAACCCACCAAACACTAATAATTGCACACATTTGAGACATACACACACCTTTGATGACATCACATGGTATAATGACAAAACCAATTTCACATCATTTTATACATTAGAAATTTTCTTACAATAATGTCATATTGGAATAATAGGATGTTATGTGACATATTACACATTTAAAATGAAATAGTATTTAAAGTGGCATGGAAATATTTTTCTTTTATGAAATTTAATTATAAATTTCACCTTATGAATCCATTGTTTCCCACATAGTTACCCTCTTATGGTTTCTATTGATCTATGAATCATGAAGCACATACCATAGCTCATGTATGAAATTGAATCCCACATAATATGCCATAGGAATAATTATGATAAGATGATTATGGAAAAGGGAACACCCACATATAAAGGCATCAAAAGTCATAAATTGAAAAAACTAAGACCATAATTGACCTCTAGTTGTCTAGAAAAATAAATAATTGAAAGTATTATCCCAAATTTTCATAATTTGGGATAACACATAAATACTTTCATGGTGATATATTAATATGTTATACATAAGTTCTTTATTTTTATATATTACATATGATGGGATTAATCCCATTATTTTTATATATGTGATTCATGGGTTCACCACACACCTTAGAATGGGGCCCATCATCTATTTATTTTATACACAACCACATATTGGTAAAAAATTTATTATATCTTTTTCCTTTATAAGAATCTAATAACATTGTGTTATATAGAATAATCTCCCTTTATCATTAATATGTAATAAATCACATGGTTGTACACATCATACTCTCACTTGATCCCTCATATGGAAACAATCATATGATGTTACATAACACACACTTTGACTCTCAATTATATGAAAGAAACAACATGGTGGTACATAAAATACCTCATGATCACACACACACACACACACACACACACACACACACACACACACACACACACACACACACACACACACACACACACACACACACACACACACACACACACACACACACATTGAGATACAAAACACATTCCAAGATATAGATTTCACATAAGCAACTTCATAATTTTTACCATAATAAGTACATTTTTGCCAATCCTCATTTTCTTTTGTATATTTCACTAGCTACTTTGAATTATATAAATAGAGATTCAATTTCAAATATTTATCATACATTTATGAGGGTAATGTTTTACATATCCAAAATATAGGAGCATTAGTTCTTGGTCTAAGATATTCATGCCTTTTCACAATGATAATTCGGTGACCTATCTTTCCTTTTAACTTTAAATTCGACAATATTTATTTATTTATTTAGAGATCTCGTATGATTTTAATGATTGAGTAATATCATAAAAAAACTCATAGGTAATATTTATCATTTTACATTGATATTTATACAAGCAAATACATCAAAGATGGGACTTATGTAGACACCTAATTTTTGCTCAGAGATATTTTTAGTTTTTAAATTGGTTTTTTGTAGGGAACATGTGTTTATAAATTATTTATTCATATTAGACTCTGATTGATCCATTCTTCTTATGTTTTAGGTCATGTTCCTCCATATTTCCTTCCCTTTCCTTAGGTTTTCTCTCTCCCCCATTTCCCCCTCTTTTAGTATTTGAATACAAATGAAAAAGTATGGTTCCAATATACTAGAATCATTGTGTTTTGTTTGTAGAAGTCATTTTATAGGATATTCTATCCCTTTTTATGTCTTTTATAATTTGTGTCCCATGTTTGTCTAATTATTTCCCCATTATGTATAAACCTACCCTCTAATAGTGTATTTATTTAAATATAACATGTCTATAAATAAAATTATAATTTAATACATATAATATAAGTGATATAAAAGAGAGATTAAATAAAAGAGTAGTAGAATTGAAGTATTTAATTCATAATTTGATTCAAGATTGATGTCTTAATTTTTCATTATTTAGCTTATTCATTCTAGTGAAATTCATATACAGCTTAGGGCTTCCATTCATAAATTACACATTTAAATTCATAAAGTATTATCTTCTAAACTATTTCCTATACAAGCATCTCATAATAATGGAGGGATACCACATACCCCTCATTAAATTTTTCATTTTTATTGCCACGTGATTAGTTCTTAGGGTTTGAAACAAGGAGATCAATTTGTAAGAGATTTGTGTGTAATTTAGTTTTAAAAAGTGAAGATTTTTATAGACATTATTTATAAATTATATAACACCCAACTTATAGACCTTTATTTCTACCAAAAAGCTTGCATACACTATCTTTATGTGCTTAATTGATTATCTCTTAGTCCAACCAATGACATTATAATGACCTAGGCCTTCTATTATGCCAAAAAAGTTATAAATATGAATATCTTCTTGTTGGCCATTTTTGGCCCACATATCAAAATTTGCCTAAGTATGAAAAAGGGATATTTTAGATAAGGAAATGGAAAGTCTTTAGGAGGACTTTGGGTTTTCCGGTAGTGACAACTTTGGGTTTCTGAGGGCACAGTGTAAATTGGGTTTCCAATAGTACATAACTTCTAAATGTTTTATAAGTAGAAGTAATTTGGGTTTACAAACCTAAATTACTCATGGACAGTGTATTTTAGGTTCTCCAAGGAGCACTACTTGATTACTTCACAAGTTGTGAGTAGTCAGAAGCACAAACTAAGTAAAAGGGATTGACAAACCCATTTTGGTCTTAAAAAATAGTGCTTATCAAGTTCTTTAAGGGATGAGTCTTTTTTAAAAAAATTAAAGGGCATTTTCAAAATGTTGAAGGACCTTTTTAGGGAAAAAGGGACCAGTCAACATTTTTGAAGGTTATCTTCAACTTTTTTGAATTGTCGTTAAAAAACCCAAAGGTATACTTCATAAATCTGAAGGGATTTTTCTTCTCGAAGTGGATAATTGTAAGTTTCTTGAAGGGTATGTTACCCTTCAGAAAGACCTTTTCAAAATTCTTGAAGGGTATCTTTCCCTTTAGGAGGATCATTCATGAAAGTTTGAAGGGACATACAGGAAGCCTGAAGGGTATCTCACCCTTTGGGAAAGTTCATTTTGAAAATTTTGAAAGGTTTCCAAAGATAGATGTAGACAAAAAGTCTAAATAAATTCCTTCAGACAATTTTTTTTAAAAAAATTCTTCAAGAGATTTGCTCAAAAGAAATAAGCTAAGAAGGAAGCTCAAGACTAAGTGTCCAAGGGAAATAATGGGCCAATGGATGTCAAAATTAGGATAAGTGACTAGCCATTTGAAGTAATCAAGTTAGAAAATATTGAGTCTTTAGGCTTGGGAAATAGCAAAATAAGAAGACTTCAAGATGGACAAGTCATAAGTAAGTAGGCTTAGAGAACTTGAATTATTATGCATTGAGTAAATTAGGTTTCTCCAAGTACTCTACTTAAAAGGCTTTATAAGTAAAGGATCTAAGAAAGTCCAAAGTTGGAAAGATCAAAGAACCCTAATTACTCTAGATAGAGTAAATTAGGATTCTTTGAGTGCTCAACTTAAGCTTCGTCCAATAATGTGAGAATCATGGTGTAATGAATGAAAGGATACCAGATGGAGTAAGATAGAACAAAAAGGACCAATCAATAAATGACAAGTGGCACAAGGATGACCAATGAGCACATGAGAGTCCAAGCAACTGGTAGATGGAAATTATGAAGGCTCTAATCCTCCATAGTTTTCTCCCCACAATCACCATTTGATGCTTAAATACAACATGACTTTTTTGATGCACCAAAGAAAAACTTAAAGATGGGAGGGGCTCAAAAGTATTATTTAGTGATCCTAAGCATTGCATTAAGGGGAAACAAGGAAGTATAATGTGAGAGATCCTACCATCAATGACTTCTTATTCCTTCCCCTTCTCTCTTACCCCTTTTATATATAAATAGAGGCCTTGGAGCCAAGCAAAACATCCCCAGACTGGTGATAGAATCACTCTATGAAAATCATTGTGTAACAGACCTTTGAATCAATAAAGATTATTTTACCTATCTGTTTCTCTAAAATTGTGTTGATTTAGCTTGTGCACAATAATATTGTGAAGAAGCATCCTTCCAACCTTATTGTCCTTCTTTCTTGCTTATTTTTATGTGTTTTCTAGCTAGTTACAAGTCTAAACTTGAGCTTTTTTGCCATTAATGAATGGTTAATGTGGATTTATAAATCCCTCTTTGATTCACATATGGCTTAGTGAGCCTAACTTATGAAATATTTATGTAAGTTAGCTGGTTAAGAGGTTGTGTAAGAAAACTTAGCTTATGCTAAATTAGTGTCATTGCCCAGACCAAGTGGATCACTTACTTTTGGTGCATCAGCTCCCTTAGCTTAGATTTATTTTCAAGTAATCCTCATATCCCTTTTCTTTATGATAATATTATATTTTAGTGTGAGATTAAGAGCTGAAGTGAAGTACCTGAGGAACTAGCCTCATAAAAAATTATAAATGTTCAACCTCACCATAGGATACCCACATCTTGAGTTTATCCCCATGCTTGTAACTGGAAGTAAGGGAGCCTAAAGAACTCTCTCACAAGGGTGAAATTCCAAGCTATAACATTTTTGGTATGCTCAATCGGACAACTACCATTTCATTTTTTGAAAGATTGGTCAAATTTGATGTTATTTTGACCATTTTTTAGTAGTGGTAGCATTCATCCTTCAACATCTAGCAACTCCAAATAACACCTAGCTATTTAGTGGTAGACTAGTAGCTATCTTCCATGCCAAAGGTGACTACAAGATCAACTTCTATAGGTATTCCTTTTGAGATTATTGAATTGCCTTTAAACTCAATAATAAGGTTAAGGTTTGTCCATACTCACTCTTACATAAGAAGCTACCCTTCTAAACTAGTCATAAGGTATACCTATACAAGAAGATCTTTATTATCCCCTCTTGCTACTAGATTCCCCAAAGAGATTTTATGGGCTTCAATGGTCAAATCCCTTTGAAATTACCTCAGTATGATCCTATACTAGTATCAGCCCTCAAAAGTGTTCCTTATTACATAGGAGACCAAGCTATAACTCTTACTAAGCACATAACAAACATAGCCAACTTCTGCAACATTCACAATATCATAGTGAAGAACATGGTTGTTAGGATATTGGCTATATCCTTCAAAGAAAAGGCATTAGACTGGTATAAGAGTTTAGATCCTAATTTTATCCACTCATGGGATGAGTTGGGAATAACCTTGTGTAAAATTTTTGTAGATAAGAGTGATCATCTATTACTTGTAGAACAACTGACCACAATCAAGAGAGCTCCTCATGAAGTCATGTAGGACTTCAATACAAGATTTTAGAAGGCATAGGATAACATTCTAGTAGTTTTTAGACCATCTCCAAACTTTGATTTCTTATATTACTTGAAGGCTCTCAATAATGACATAGTTGTAATGATTCAAACTATGGGATGAGACATATTATAGATGCATATGAGGTGGTAATCAAGGTAGAAAATTGCCTAGTTCAAGCTATCAAGCTTACTCCTAGACCCCTAATACCTCTTTTTATAGAGATCATACCACTTTCTATAGTCATTCCTCTGCTTGATGTTATACTTCCAATGCAAAAAATTGTTGTTGTGCCTTCACCTAAGCAAGAGAAGGCCTCTACTAATGGATCTAATGACTCCTAAGAGTGGAAAAATTACTTAGAATTGAAAAGCATGCTCCAATCCTTGGGGAATGATGTCATCAATGTCAAAAGGTAGAAAGCTTACATCAAGCCTTATCAAGCTAATAGGCCACCCTACAAAGGAGGTTTCCAAGGGACAAAGGTAGCCTAACTATGATAAGCATCATCAATCTAAATGTTGTAGGCCCTTACAACTCCTTGGTCCCTACTTAGAACAATATGGCTCAAGAGGGTGAAGGGATAATGCTTTAGAGTCATTATTTTGGATAATTCATTATCCCAACTAATAGACCCAACCAAGTGTTCAATGATTAATGGTAGAAGGTTGTTACTTCTAGATATAACTAGGGTCTTATGGCCCAAAGCATAGAGATGCACATGTTGAAAAATAAAGAGCAACCTCCACAAGTATAAGGCTCAGATCAAGGGTCAAACTAGCTAAAAGCCTTAATGGTCATTAGTGAGCAAGAGGACTGTTATGCATCTAATCCATAGGCTACTCCCAGCTTGGCCCACACCTTTGTCTCAGTGAACACAAGGTTCAAGAGAAGGAACATGTGTGGCAATCTAGAAGATTTCAAAGAACCTCTTGTCACCATTCCTTTACTAACAAAACTAGTAGTAGTAACTCCCAAAACCCAAGTAAAGGATGGGGGTATGCCAATAAACATTTTGGAGAAAATGAATAAATCTAGCATGAGCATACCAATGTGGGACATGCTTTCCATGCCTGATGAAGTAGACATTCTTCAAGAAGGTCTATCTAAGATGAGTGTTTCTACAGCTGTAAGTAAGAAACCAAGCAAGGAATCTAAAGTATTCACTATTTTAGCCAAGAGTCCTTTGAGAGAAAGTTCAAGTAGTGTGGCCAAGTCCCCCCCATTCTACATATCATTAATCATCAGCGACTCCTTGGTGTATAACTATTTGGTGGATAGTGGGGCCATCACCTTAGAGATGCTAAAGTCTATTACTAACCATCTAAATCTCATGTATGAACCACACAACAAGGGAGTCATGTAGCATGATGTTTCATCAACAAAGTGATTATGTATCATCAAGAATTTAAGCCTAACCTTACATTATTGTCCTAGCATGGCCATGATGTAAGATGTGTTGATCTTGGATGTCACTCCTCGCTTTGCATTGTGTCTTTCTAGAGAGTTCATAACCAAGATTGGGGGTTACCTTGCAGTAGATTGGTCTTACATAGAATTCAAAATAAGGTATGGGTATAAATTCTTGATTAAGGATAAACCCATAGAAAAATTCCACATTAAACCCCATCATCCAGATAACATAAACCTCAATTTTACCATTCTTAATGAAGATGATTTCACAATTAGTTAGGAGTTGAACACTCATCCTAAAGAAGATATAGACTTGTTCTTAGATGATTTATGGGGAGATGACTAATTTTTCAACCCTTTGGAAGGTCTTGAGGAAAGAGACATGGGTGTCTATATACTACATGAAGAGAATCAGCCCATGCCTTCCCTCATTGGACCTAAAGAAGACCCCAATGTCTTATGGAAGTTTCTCTTTGATAGCTCAAGGGGTAAAAATGGTGTAGGTGTTGGGGAAATGTTGGTTTCCCCTTTGGGCAAAAAGATTTTTCTTCTTATAGGTTCTATTTTAGTTGATCTTCAAATGTAGTAGAATATGAAGGCTTGATACATGGCCTTCAATGAGCCACCAATAGAGGAATCAAATTGCTGCAAGTTTATGGGGACATCAAGCTCATAGTAAATCAAGTCAAAGGCCTTTGACATTCAATCTATCCCAAGAATTTAAAATTAGCATGATGATAGGCTAACAACCATGGAAGCTCAATTTGACATTCTAAATGAGCTAAAATAAGATAAGGTTTAGCCACATGTCAAGGTGGTGGTGAGGCCATCATTGACAAATAATGAATCCCACTAGAAAGTTTTTGAAAGTGACAAACAAATTGATTGCTTCTTATAGTAACAAGTTGAATTCTCCTCCTCTAACTAAGCTAAATTATAACATCAATATGAGCATCAAATTGTTCAATTGAAATCAAACAAACTTCCTAAGGGGTTGATTACATTTGAGGGTCTTTTTCATGAAGGAGAGCATATGAGGAAAGACAAGGTAGTAATATAAATGATGAATAAAACTATGAGAGAGTCCTCATCTTTAAGGACAAGATTCTCGAGCTTAGAAATGTAATCAACAAGGCTAAGAGGCATACTTTCATAGAACTTTGCCAAGAGTATGTAGACATTTTTTCTTGGGAGTATAGTAACCTAAAGGGTTTTGATCCTAAGCTATCTTGGTATAACATAGAGTTTGAGGCCAATGCCAAGCATGTGAGGAAAAAGATAAGGCCCATTAACCCCAAGATTGAAGAGCTGATGAGGAAGAAGCTAACCAAGTTGATTGAGTCTAGGATCATCTTCCCCATCAAACATTCATCATGGGTAGCCAACTTGGTGCCTATAATAAAAAAGAGTGGGGAAATTAGGATTTTGATGGACTTCAAATATTTGAAAAAAGTCTCCTTCAAGGATCACTACCCTCTATCATCCATGGAGAAACTTCTCCAAATAGTTGTAGGATTAGAATGCTTCTCTCTATTGGATGGATTTTGTAGCTACAACCACGTTTAGGTGAAAGATGAAGACCGGTACAAGAATACCTTCACAACCAAATGGGGCACATATGAATACCAAAAGTTTTCCTTTGGTCTATAAAATTCTAGCACAACTTTCCAAAGAGCCATGGATATGGCTTTCTAATGGCTACTAAACCAAATGGTGTTGGTTTACTTGGATGACATAATAGGTTTCTCCAAGAATGTCAGTGAGCATATGGACCACCTGAGGCTAATTTTCAAAAGGTGTAGAGAGTATGAGATTTATTTGAATCCCAAGAAGTGTGTTTTTGTTTTACATGAAGGCAAGATACTAGGCCACATCATCTCAAAGGAGGGGTTATCTATTGATCCTGAGAGAAAAAGTGCCATCTTTGACTTATCCTTACCCAAGAACAAGAAGGGACTCCAAATTTTCCTTGAAAAGATAAAATTTGTGAGAAGATTTATCCTCAATTTTGTAAGTTTGGTCAAACCCATCATTTCTATGCTAAAAAAGAACCAAGTGTTCACTTGGTTAAATGAAGGCAAGTCAGCATTTGAGGCTATCAAGTAAGCCATCTCTCAGGCACCCACACTTACAAATCTTGATTTATCAAGGGATTTCATATTGTATGATTTTTAAAACATTGATAATATATCATCTATGCTAATGAAAAGAAATGATGGACTTGAACAACCATTAGCATTTTTCAGTTAGGGGCTTGAAGAGTATGAGGTGAAGTGTACCTTTGTAGAAAAGAAAGTCCTTGTAGCAGTACAGAGCCTCAATAATTGTAGGCCAATGCTATCCAATAGAAAGATCAACCTTATGGTGTCTCATATTGGAGTAAGAGACTTCCTTCTTAATAAGTATTTGAGTGAAAACATAGCTATCTAGATTACTAAAGTCATAGAGTATGACGTGGAGATCAAGGTCACTAAGCTCATAAGAGGTAAAGGCTTATGTGAGCATATGGTTGATGAATTTCATGAAGAAAAAGAGGTCATATTGGTAACACAAGATAACCTACAAGTAGATGCACCTCCACTTCACACTAGTTTGCTCCATGATATGACACACTTTTTGCTAATAGGTGATTTCCCTCAAGGTATGGACAAAGAAAAAAGAAGGTATTTCAGAATTCAGTCCACACCTTATGCTTTAGTTAATGGGGTTTTGTTTAGAAGAGACCTCAATGGAGTGCTCCTAAGGTGTGTAGATGATGATCAAGTATCCAATATTTTGGAGCATTTCCATGATGGGCATGTAAGAGGTCATTTTGATCTAAGGACTACTGTAGAAAATATCATAAGGGTTGGTTACTACTAGACTAGCCTCTTCAAGGATGCTTTTGCATGGGTGAAGAGGTGTTAATAATGTGCTCTTTTCATAGGTAAGCAAAGGTTAGTAGCTTTCCCTCTTAACCCAAATCAAGTGGATCAACCATTCATGCAGTGGGGTTTGGATTTTATTGGTATGATCAACCCCCCACCAAGTGTAGGGCATAAGTGGGTACTTACTATAATTGATGAATTCAACAGGTGGGTGGAAGCCATTTCATTAAAGGAAGCCAATGAAATTGTAGTCTTAGATTTCTATGACAACATTGTGATTAGGTTTGGTGTTCCATCCACTATCATATTTGATAATGCATTGGCTTTACTTGGTTTAAAAATAAGTGAATGGGCCCTCAGAATGGGCATCTACCTTAGTGCTTCCTCAAATTATTATCCCCAAAGAATAGACTAGCTGATTCCACAAATAAAATTTTGTTAAGAATTATCAAGAGGACCATGGAGGAGAATTAGAGGATGTGGCACACCAAGTTGAAGATTGCCTTGGGGGTTGATCGGGTAACTCATAATGCTACTATTGGCAATTCTCCATATGTCCTAATATATGGAAGGGAGGCCAAGTTACCCATTTCTCTTGAGTTTCCCACATTATAAATAGCCCATTAGTTGGAGATGCTAAAAGGTGAACCCATGAATGTGAGATTAGCAGAACTCATAGAGATTGAGGAGGCAAGAGAACATGCAATGAAGATTCTAGATGCACATCAAGATCAAGTCACAAAATCTATTGACAAGAGAGCTATAGCAAGTAATTTCAAGGAGGGAGACTTGGTTCTCAAATGGGACTCAAAAAAGACCAAACCAAGAAACCATACCAAGTTTTATAGCTTGTGAAGTGGCCCTTATGTGATCCATGAATGCAAACAACATAATAATTTTTAGCTTGCCCAATTAGATGGGGAGGTATTACCCATACAAATCAATGGGATCCATCTAAATACTTACTATTGAAAGAGTTTGCAGTCATTGTATATATTTTACCATTGGTATAGCTTTTCATGTTTTTCTCTAAGTGCCTTGTGCACATCTATTTTAGTTGTGTGTTTTCCCTTCCCTAAGTGCCTTGGGCATAATTAGTTTCATTTTGGTTATTCTTGTTGATTCCAAGGATATTTATAGATAAAGCCAACTTTGTACAAAAGCAATGACTCCATGCCCAATGGATTGAATGAAGTAAATGAGTTGTGTTCTCAAGCACAGTAGGCATGATTACCTATGAATCACTAAAAAAGTTGGTCATTTTTGGCCCACATATCAAAATTTGCCTAAGTATGAAAAATGGAGCTTTCAAACAAGGAAATTAAAAGTCTTTGGGAGGACTTCAGGTTTTTTTACAGTGACAACTTTAGGTTTCTGAGGGCATAGTGCAAATTAGGTTTCTAGCAGTGCTTAACTTCTAAATGTTTTATAAGTAGAATTAATTCAGGTTTACAACCTGAATTACTCATGGACATTGTATTTTGGGTTATCTAAGGAGAAATACTTGATTAATTCATAAGTTATGAGCACTTAGAAGCCTGAAATAAGTAAAAGGGCTTGATAAACCCATTTTGATCTTAAAAAATAGTGTTTCTCGAGTTCTTTAAGGGACGAGTCTTTTTCAAAAAGTCCAAAGGGAATTTTAAAAATGCCGAAGGGCCTTTTTATGGAAAATGGGATCAATCAATTTTTATTAAGGTCCTCTTCAATTTTTTTGAAGGGTCTTTCAAGAACCTAAAGGTACACTTCATAAATTCAAAGGGATTTTTCTTCTCCAAGTGGATAGTTGCAAGTTTCTCAAAGGGTATGTTTCCCTTTGGAAGGACCTTTTCAAAATTATTGAATGGTATCTTTCCTTTTAGGAAAATCATTTTAAAAATTTATAAGGGACATGCAGGAAGCCCAAAGGGTCTCTCACCCTTTGGGAAAGTTCATTTTGAAAAGTTTGAAAGGTTTCCAATGATAGACATGGACAAAAAGTCTGAAGGAATTCCTTTGGATAAATTGTTTGAATAAATTTATTCCAAATATTTACCTAAAATAAATAGGAGAAGAAGGAATCTCAAGATCAAATGTCCAAGGGAAATGACATGCCAATGGATGTCAAAATTAGGATAAGTGACTAGCCATTGGAAGTAATTGGGTTTGAAAAGCTCAAAGTCTTAAGGCTTACAAAACAACAAAATAAGAAGACTTCAAGATGGACAAGTCTAAATTAAGTAGGCTTAGAGAACCCAAATTACTCCACATAGAGTAAATTAGGTTTCTCCAATTATTCTACTTAAAAGGATTTATAACTAAAGGATCTAAGAAAGTCTAAAGTTGGAGAGATCAAAGAACCCAAATTACTCTGCATAGAGTCAATCAAGATTTTTTGAGTGATTGACTTAAGCTTGGTCCAGAAACATGAGAATCATGATGAAACAAATGAAAGGCTGCCATGTGGTAGAAGATGGATTAGAAAGGACCAATCAGTAAAGGACAGATGGCACAAGGATGACCAATGAGCATAAGAGAGTCCAAGCGGATGATAATTGGAAATTATGAAGGCTCTCATCCACCATAGTTCACTCCCCACAATTTTCATTTGATACTTAAATACAACATGACTTTTTAAACATGCTAAATAAAAACTTAAATAAGGAAGGGGCTCAAGAGTATTATCTAGTGATCCTGAGTAGCACATTAAGGGGTAACAAGGAAGTACAATGTGAGAGTTCTCACTATCAGCGACTTCTTATTTCTTCCCCATTTTATATATAAATAGAGACCTTGGATCCAAACAGATCATCCCTAAACTGGTGTTAGAATCACTCTACAAAAATCACTATGTAACAAACCTTTGAATCAATAAAGATTATTTTACCTATCTCTTTATCTAAAATTGTGCTAAGTTAGCTTGTGCGCAGTAGCATTGTGAAGAAGCATCCTTCTAACCTTATTGTCCTTCTATATTGCTTATTTTTACATGTTTTAAAGTTAGTTGCAAGTCTAAGCATGAGATTTTATATAATTAATGGACACTTAATATGGATTTATAAATCCCTATTTTCTTCATGTATAGTTTAGTGAGCCTAGTTTATGAAATATTTATGCAATTTAGCTGGTTAGGAAGTTATGTAAGTAAACTTATCTTATGTTGAATTAGTGTCATTCCTTAGATCAAGTCGATCACTTAATTTTGGTGCATCACCTCCATTAGCTTAGATATATTTTTAATTAATCCTCCTATCCCTTTTCCTTATGATGATAGTGTTAGATTTTAGTGTGAGATCATGAGTTTAAGTGAAGTACCTGAGGAACTAGCCTTATAAAAAATTCTATAGGTTCAACCTCACCATAGGATACACACATCCTAAGGTTGTCCCCATGATTCTAAATGTAAGTGGGGGAGCCTAAATAACTCTCTCACAAGGTTATAATTCCAATCTATAACACTTCTATATCTACAAGTTTTATAATTACACCTATTTTTTAATTGCCTAAAAACTTTTATCTCAGTCAAATGCATACATTGATGTAAGTGTCCTTTCCCAAAGCAAGTATCTAGTGCCATAAAGTAATCTAATTTGAAAATTAAATCTATCCTAAATGTTATCTTAAGTGATTTAATGTAAAAAATTCTCCAAAGGGATTGGTATAAATATAATATCAACCCTCATTCATTCCTAAACTAGCATAGACACAGAAAATACCAAAGCTACTTACCAAAAACACTTAAGTGACCAAAGATACCCCTATTTTCTACTATTTCCATACTATTCATAAGGATAACATATATATAGGTCTAAATTACTAACCTAGAATCCCATGATTTATATTTATCAAGTTACAAGATAGGTCACTATTGTACTTGTTTATCACACATTGCATAATTCACACATAAGATAACACGTAGGGGATAAATACATATGTCTAAGGACCTATTTAGAGTATTGGATATGTAGGTAGTGATCATTGATATAGGGGTCTTTGGGGATAGATCAACATCATGTGCACACTAAGCCAATTTCACCATAAATACTATGAAGATGAAGAATTAGGGTTTTTCTATTTGACAAAGAGCTATAGTTCATGAACTAGATCTAAATGCACTAGAGTGAAGGCAATGTAAAACTTATAATAATCTAGGTGGTCTAATTTAATTTTGGTATATATTCCATACTGGACACCTATATCTAAGTCAAAACATAATGTAGATGTACCCATCCTAGGTCAATGTAAGTGTCTGAAATTACTGAGGTACAATTTCTAGATTCAGACAACTAATCTAGAATCCAAATCCAATCTAATATTTGCCTATTCTAGATCTAGATATATATATTAACATCAAAACCAACTAAGTATATTAATTTTTTATCACTTCAATATCTATCATAGTTGTACTTTTTATATTTATAATCTTAACATAAAAATTTAGTATATATTATATGTAAGTTTTTCAAACAACTAGCCTTCTTTAAAAATAGCTTGTCATGCTCGTGTCCTAGGATATCTCTTATCCCTTTAATGTTATATTCTCCACATCTAAATTTTAGGGTTAAACATTTGGTGAAGCTAACCTTTGGTCTAGAAAACCTTATATATTGATCTAGGGTTTCTTGATTCTATATTTTTTATTTCTGATTTAATAAGATTTTACAAGTTAAAAATTATATTTAATTTTTTTCATATGGTTAAATATGGATGCATGTGTAACTCATTTTGTGTTACAATTTATAATCATAGAGACAATTTGTAATTGTAGAGACAATTTGATATTGTATTATGCTAATCCAAGGTATCATCTAATTAAATATGAAGATATGTCAATATAATGAGAGGGTTTTAAGAAATAATGTTAGAGAATTAGCCTTAATTTAGGTCCTTCCTATAGGTTTCAAGGCTTATTATAAGTATTATGTGTATGTGTACTTATTATATTTATAAATGTACTTTATTAGACCATTTTTTGGTGTCATTCATCTCTCTAGTCCACTTGTTATATTTTAAGTTGCATGTATGTAACTCTTCTCCCTTCACGTGTTACACACATCCTCTCCACTTATAATAAGATTAGGGACACATGGTACACATGTTGGAACTTAAAATTCTAACTCCTTTTCTCTTTTAGATAATTATAAATAGCTCTCCTCTCCCTTTCTTGTACACTTACTAATCTTAACTCATTATGGTACAATCTAGTCTTGTTCTTACATCCTTATGATGCTCTTTTAGCCTAAATCCACTCTCTCTTTCACTCTTATCATCTTCATTCTATTATAATTAGATTGATTCTTGTTTCAATCCTTCTTAATATATTTTTAGGTTTCTAGAAATTTTATGGTTTCCCCACTTATCAAATATATCACCTTAACTTTATGGTAACATTATTATCTAAGCTTTTTTGTTTCTCATTCAACTTTTTTAAATTTGATATTTAGCATTATCCTAATATGGTATTAGAGTTAGGTTTATCTAACATTGATTTTTGGGGGTTTATTGTAGGGATTTATTTGAGGAATATCATTTTTTTTCAAATTCATCTCTATTTTTTTAGTCATGTAACCTATATTTTTACAGGTTACTCAAGTATTTATTTGAAGCCATTATTCAGGTATTTTTTATTCATATATTTTATCTTCTTTATTATAATAAAAATAATTTAGAGTAGGGATGAATTAGTGTTTAAAAACTTTAATTTTACTTATTTTTAATCATTCATGATCTCTGAAAGCAATATAGTGATATAGTAATACGAAAGAACCATTCACATGAGCATAACACGAGAAAACACATATATGAGTGGGAAACCCTCAAGGGGAAGAAAATCCACTATGATATATAATAATTGAATACTATTATATAAAAAAATACCAAAATATATTTAGCACCAATTTAAATTGGAGTACCAACCCCAATAAATTCAACCACCCACTTGACTAGGCTTCAACAAGCACCTACTTGCAAGGAAGCACCAACTCCCTAAGTGAATCAACACCAAACAAACCACATTATAAATTTTTATCACCATAAATTTTATCTTATTTTATGGCCTCATTTTAAAATCTCCTTCTAGTCAACCATGCAATATTTTATTCACTTATATTGCATACATTAAAATTAGGCCTAAACTACCTTGTATATATACTAGCCTCATGGTCACACACTACTTGGTTGGCCACACAAATTCAACCTCTTAGGCAGGCAAAAAAATAAGTCTTAGGACATGTTATTAACATATTTAAATCACAATTTGAACCCCTTTTGGTCTAACTTATCTTAGTTAGGCCTTATTCCTCCTTTAGGTCTTACAGAGACCTAATTGCATTGGGTTTGTCCTCTTAATGCCAAGACTTGATCTTCATGGGCTAAGATGTATTTCTAAAACAAATAAAAACAATTAAAAAACTTATATAATGATATCTTATGACCTCATCCATTATTTATTAGACCTTTATCCTTTTTTCATACCAAGAAATCTCCTTTAAGATAAATTGCCTTTTTAGGCATGCATACCTCAAAAGTTTGTCTTGTAAAAGTGAAACTTAAACACCATTAATCTAATAAAATATGAAAAATTAAAAAATTATATATATTTAATATTACCCCAAGGTCATCACAAAAATATTTTAACACTTTCACTTAGGATGTAAAGCCTCAAGAACATCTTTGCAACTTACTCATTCGGAATTGCAATTCACCTCAAAAACTAGTCATGATGAATTAGACCTCCAACATATATGTAGACACTTGTCATGAATAATGATGAATAAAAATATCTATATTATATATAAAAAATATTAAAATATAAAATTCATATGGTCTAATTCCAAATACTGGTCAAGTATACTAATGTTTTGATCTTAACTTTCACAATCCTATCTGAACTAGACATGCCAATTTATGGGCAACTTTTTCACCACATACACTGAACTCCAAGGATTATATAATTATTATCATGAATTAAAATTAATAAATAAATTATTCAATCACTTTTTTACATCAATATATCGTGCACATACCCTTAAACTTATCTCTTCATCTCTAACTAGGTTTTACATTGTTCACACCATTAGGTCTATATGTGACTAGCTTAACTAAATGATAAAATTAGAATATTTGAAGGATATAAAATATACAAAAATCATAATTAAAATTAAAAAATAGTCTCTAACTCCTTCTACCATCCATTTTATTTTATTTACCAATACAAATTTTGAGAGATATAGTAACTTATTGATAAATAAGCTTGTATCTATGCATTTTCTCTCTCATCTGACTAACCACCACCACCTGGAGGTACTTGGGAGAGTTAAATACATAATAAAATAGATTATATATTAATTTGAATACATTTTTATCTTTTTTAATAAAATATTTCATATCAGGTCTTTATTAGGGTTTTAAGGAGGTTTAACACAGGTTTGGGTGTTAATGATTATTCATAAAGGAATACCACTTGAATCCAAAGATAATTCCTAGATATATTTTATAGGAAAATTACACATATATCATTAATAACTTATAATCCCATGTAGAGGTTACATCTACCAACAAACATCTAAAAGTTCTTCTTAGGTATGAGACCTCATTCTGTTAGATCAAGAAGGCCTAAAAAAAAATTTTGTGATAATTTCTAAAAAACATATCTCACCTCTATTTATTCTCACATATTGATACTTTCCTTGAAATCTGGTCTTTATACCTCGTTAGGCCAGGTAGGGTCTAGAAGTGGTCTAGGTGTAGACTTATACTGAAGGTCCTACCCCTATAGACTCACCTTGAAACTCTCATTAATGATTATATTCATTATTTACATGATAAAATAGTGACATACAACCTTAACATGCTTTTCTTCATTCATTTTTGAATGCACATACCTCTTCATGTCATGACTAGGATTCCTATGCACTTTGACATCAATGACGTATAGATTCTTGAAAACATAAGACATTAGTTGCCTTAAAATTATATACTTTTCTATATATCATGACCACACTCTCTCATGAAAACATCATTATATGCATATTTTAATATCACACACTTACAACCTATCCTTAGTCACCTTTGACATCAACCTTCATAAGATGAACCTTTGACATAATTGACAATACTTAACAATCTCCCCCTTTGTCATTGATGGAAACCACTCTCTAAAAATTATCTCAATAATATATTTATCCTCCATTTTTAACTCTCTCCCCCTTTGACATTAATTAAAATAGATACCTACAACTTCTTGGATAACACCTCTTAAAACTAGAAAACTCAACACACAAGATTATGAATTAATGAAACATCATAAAAACATGTTCCCCTATCTCCATGCATACCTTCTCAGCACTACTAAGATATTCTTGGAGATAATTAACCACCTAATTATCTCCCATTATCCTTGAATTTATCAATGTCTATTAGAGCTAGGAATTAATCCCAATTCCTATCTTAGATGATCATATGTTACCTTTGGAATTGTTTTGGTTAAAATGTTTGTAATCTAATAGATTGTAGAAACATATTCAAAATTAACACCTTGTTCACTTACCTTAACTCTTAATAAATGATACTTAATGGTAATGTTCTTAGTTATTGAGTTCATGATAGGATTATTAGAGAATCTTATGGTACTTGTATTGTCACAATAGATAGGGATAAGACCATCATACTCCACCTTGTATTATTTTAAGTTATATCTCATCCATAAGACATGATCACAACATGAATTTGTTTCAATGTATTCAGCCTCACAATAAAATAATGCCATATATGGATACTTCTTGCTTATCGATGATACTAGACATTATCTTAAGAATAAGGCTCCTCCACTAGTTCTCTTCCTATCATCTAGACTTCCTGCCCAATCTACATTTGTATAGGCTATCAAGTTAAACTCCTTGCTCTTTGGATACCATAACCCAAAATCTATAGTCCCCTTGATATACCTATGTATCATTTTGACTATTTTTAGATGATTTTACTTTGGGTTTTCTTGAAATCTTCCCACAAGACCTATTACTTGCATGATGTTAGGTTTAAAGGTATTAGTGTATATAAAATTTATAATCATTGACCTATATGATGTATGATTGAACTTTGGAGATTCGTCTTCCTTGTTTAACTTACGCCCTATGATCATAGGTGTGATAACTAACTTGCAATATTTCATCTCAAACTTATTCAAGATCTCTCTTATGTACTTATCTTCTAAAATGAATATACATTTTCTTGATTGATTGATTTGTAACCCAAGAAAGAATGATAGTTCTCCCATCATGGACATCTAAAACTCCTTATTCATCACATCTACAAATTCCTTAGTCATACTCTCATTATTTACACTAAATATGATGTCATCCACATAGACAACCACTATCAACTAACGATCATTGTATACCTTTATGTATAAATTATTATCTATAACTCCTCTATTGAATCCTTGGTCCAATAGATACTTGTCCAATCTGGTGTACTAAGCTCTAAGAGCTTGTTTTAGACCATAACGAGCCTTTTTAAATCTACATACATAGTCCTTATTACTTGATAATGATAAACCCTTAGGTTGCTTTATGTATACCTCCTCTTCTATGTTCCCATTCATAAAAATATATTTGGCATCCATTTGGTACACCTTGAACCCTTTGAATCTTACGTATGCTAGAAACAATCTAATAGTCTCCATTCTTGCTACTGGATCAAAGGTATCCTCAAAGTCTACCCCGTATACCTATGCATACCCATTACATACCAATATATCATTGTTCCTAGTGACTTATCCATCTTCCTTCAATTTGTTCCTAAACACCCATTTTGTGCTAATGACATTCTTGTCTTTAGGCTTGGAAACTCGATACCAAGTCTCATTCTTTTCTATTTGGTCTAACTCCTCATTCATACCACCTATACAAAACTTGTCTTTACTTTGTTATACAAGGTTATTAGGTTAAATATTATAAAATATATCAACATTATCTTTAATTAGGTTACTTACCATCATCCTTATTTGCATACCTGCATCTTTATTACCAATGATTTGTGATTCAGGATGGTCTCTTTGAATCTGACTTGAAGGAACTTTTGAATCTTGTATTTCCTCAACTTCTTCTTCCTAATCTATCTATATTATTTATTATTAATTATTGAATTCTAAATTATCTTATGCATCATTTGATTAAGAGAGTTAATTTATAGAAATGGTATCATCAATCTTCACATTAGTGCTTTCCAATATCTTCTACAACCTATTATTATAACATCTATAGGTTGAGTTTATTGATGAGTACCCAAAGAATATCCCTTCATCAAACCTTGAATCAAAGTTACCTACGCCTTCCTCATCTCTTTTGATGAATTACTTGCTTCCAAATAGTCTAAAGTATTCCACATTAGTAGGTTTGCCTTTCCATAATTCATAAGGGGTCTTATTTCCATTAGTATTTATCTACCCCTTATTTAAAATGTAGATTAAAATGCTTACCATCTCTCTCTATTATCCATCATCTAACCTTGATTCATTTAGCATATTCCTTTTAATTCCTTGAATTATCCTATTCTTTGTTTCTACTACCCCATTATACTAAGATGTCCTAGCTCCTATGTATTGTGTCATTATCCCATGGACCTCTTAGAAGTCATTAAACTCATTAGACCAAAACTCTCCTCCTCTTTCAGATATTAGGCACTTTATATTCCCATTATTTTCATTATCAAAAAGAGCCTTGAATGCCTTGAACTTATTAATGTCTTCTAAACTTTATTTCAAGAATACTACCCAAGTCATTCTTATGTATTAATTTATGAGTAACATGAAATAGTTATCTCCTTGAATGCTTTGAATTATTGCAAGTCCATAGAGATCAATGTGTATTAACTCTAAAGTTATTGTAGTAGAATAGTCCTTAGACTTGAACCTTCTTCTAGTCTGCTTACCATGTTGACATGCCTTGAAAAGTGTGTTTTTAGGTTTGGTGATTCTATGAATATTCTTCACAGAGTTTTTAGAGATTATCTTCACTGGATTATCAAAGTCTAGATGACCTAACCTTATGTTACATATCCAAAATTAATCCATATTTCTCATAAAGTATCTCTCCTTCTTGATCTAATTCCATACATATATATCATTCTTAGTACTCATCACATTGACAATTAGCCTTCCTAATTTAACTCTCCTTATATCAAACCCTCTATCATGAAAGATTAGTGTGTGTCTTTAGTTGTACATTTGTGTAAAATTAAGAAAGTTATGTTTCAAGCCTTGCACATAAAACACATTCTCTATCTTGGTCTTCACATTATCCAAACTCAAGATACCTATGCCAAAAAAATTGGTACTAGTGTTATCTACAAATCTTATTGTCCCTACAACATTCTTCCTTAATGAAATGAACTTGATCTTATCCCCTATCATGTGGATTGAGAAACCACTATCTATATACCATTTCATGTCTTCATCTTAGATGTTAAAGGTAGTATGATCTATCATATATTATTCTCCTTTAGTCTTCTACTCCTTGACTTTGTCCATATAGTCTAACTTCTTGATCTACTTCTTAGTGGTATGACTGTATACCCTTTTGTATTGATCGATCTTACTCATATGTCTCATCTTACAATCCCTTGAAAAATGTCCTCTTTGATCACAATTATAGTATAGAATTTGTATTCTACTTTTGAGATGAGTATTCATCATATTTCTCTATGAGGAATTGATTCTATAATAATGTCTACAAGCCACAACCCTATGTCCATATTGATTTCATGATAAAAGTTAACCATTTAAAGATTTAATATACCTTGTATGTCTGATGTTGAATGATTCACCTTTACCTTTGTTTTCTCTTGAATGAGTCACATTATTCTTGTCTTGTTGATGATCAATTTGAGTCTCAGATTTGAGAGTTTTTACATAGATCTTTACTCTATCAGTACCATCACTTCTTGATAGTCTATTTTCCTTTGAGGTTTAACTCTCCTTATTTTCTTTTCATTTTTCTTTGAACCCAAGACATATCTTGTCATGTGTAGACCTCTGACTATTCAAAATATCACTGAGGACTTTAGTGCTCTTTTCAAATTTCTGATGTGTCTTTAACTTGATTGTTGTCTGATCTAATTTTGCCTTCAAGGAATTCATTTCTATTCTAAACTTGATGAATTCTTCCTCCTTGGTCTTCAGACTTGTAGTGACAATCTCAATCTAAGTTTCCAACTATTTTATGATCTCTTCATGTTAATTGGTGTTGATAATTAGTCTCTCTTGAAAGAGATTGCTTTTTTCCTCATAACTGTTAACCAATTATCTCAATTTTTAATTCTTCTTTACTTGGAACTTCAAATCCTCTAGATCACTCATTAATTCAGCCTCAAAGTTCACTTCAACCTCTTATTCATTTAATTATTCATAATAAATAAGAATTTTCCCTTTTGAACAACTTTCATTATTTTTTTCAATAACCATGAATAAGGTTTCATTACTATCATGATCATTATTGTCATCATCACAATCAGATGTAATTATGTTACATCAGAGGAGATAATGTCTTCTTTGGTATAGAAACTTCTCTTATTATTGAATTTCCCTTTCTTGCCTTTATACTTCTTGAAACTCTTTTTGTTCTTATTAGGCATATATAACTTCTTATCATTACCATGATGTTCATCATGCTCTCCATCATACTTATTTGTATCCTTGTTAGGACATTTACAATAAAAGTGACCAATCTTACCATAGTAAAAGTACTTGAATTACAAATTATCATTATACTTACCTAATCCTTTCCTTATTTTTTTTGAAAAACATGGATTCTATTTTGTCATCATAAATGTCTGTATCAACCTCATCTTTGGCCATTTTACCTTGTGATTTTTTCTCATATTTGAATGTAGCTTCCTTCTTAAAAGCTATTCCATCACTTATTCTCATTTCATAGGCATTCAAGAGGCCATGAAGCTCATCCATCTATAGTATGTTAAGATCTTTAATCTCCTCCACAACAAACATTTTTGAATTAAACTTAGATGATAGGGAAATTAATACCATTTTTACTATTTTTGATTCTTCCAACTTCTCTTCTAAACCTTTGATGACATTTACCACTTCATCTAATCTTAACAAATAATATGCAATGTTTTCATGCTCCTTCATTCTCAGACTTTCAAAATACCTTCAGTGGGTTTGTAACTTTTCAAACATAAATTTAGTGTCTCTTTCATATATGGTTTGAAAATTTTCCTAAGTACATTTAGATGTATCACAATGCATTACATTTTAAAATTATACCTTTGAAAGACCACATAGGATGACATTCATTGTCATAGAGTTGTTTTCACTTGCCTTCTTTCCTATTATGTTAGTTGGTGATGTGGAAGGTAGAGTTAATCCATCAACAATAGATTACCATATGTCATAGCCAAAAGACATTAAATAGGTATTCATCCTAAAGTTCCAAAATGCATAGTTAGCCCCATTGAAGAGAGGATTCTTATTGGTTGAAAAACTTCCTTGTATTTAATTATTAGGCATCCTTGTACTTCTAGGATCTCCTTTAAGTTGTTAGACCTACTTCAAAGGAACAATATCTGATACCAATTATTAGAATCACATTCACTAAGAGGGGAGGTGAATCAATGTTTAAAAAATTTATTTTTACTTATGCTCAGTTATTCATGAACTATGAAAGTAATATAGTGATATAGTTATACATAAAGAACCATTCACATGAGGATAACACAAGAAAACACATATATGAGTGGGAAACCCTCAAGGGGAATAAAACTTATTGTGATATCTGATAATGAACTACTATCCTAAAATAAAAAATACCAAATTATGTTAATCACCAATTCAACTTGGATCACCAACCCCAATAAAGTCAAGAACCCACTTAACTAGGCTTTATCAAGCACCTAATTGCAAGGAAGAACCAACTCCCTAAGTGACTCAACACAAAATCAACCACCTTATAAATTTTGATCACCACACTTATAATACTATATTATGGTCTCATTTTATTACCTCCTTCTACTCAACCATTCAATATTTTATTTGCTTGTACTACATACATTACAATTAGGCCTAAACTACCTTGTATATATACTAGTCTCATGGTTACACACCACTTGGTCAACCACACACTTTAAATCTCTTAGTTTTTACACAAAATAAGTATTATGACATATTATTAACATGGTTAAATCAAAATTTGAACCAATTTTGGTATACCATAACTCAATTAGGCATTATTCCTCCTTTAGGTCTTATGGAGACCTAATTGCATTAGGTCTTTCCTCTTAATGCTAAGGCTTGACTTTATTAGGACCAGATGGATTTATAAAATAAATAAAAACAATTAAAAACTTATATAATTAAATATTATAACCTAATGAATTATTTATTATACCTATATCCTTCATTCATATAATGAAAGCTCCTTTTGGACAAATTGCCCTATTATGACTGTGTACCTCAAAAGTCTGTCTTAAAAAAGTGAATCTTAAACACTCTTAAGCTAATGAACTATAAGAAATGAAACATGTAGATATATTTTACATGACCTTTGGTTAATCACCAAATTTTTGGAACATTTTCAATTAGGAGATAAGGCTTAAGAACATCTCTGCAACTCACTCACTCAATATTGCCAATTCATCTCAAAAACTAGTCATGATAAATTAGAACTCCAACACGTGTAGAAACTTGTCATGACTATTAATGTATAAAAATGGTTATATTATATATATAAATAATATTTAGATATAAAATTCATATGTTCTAATGCTAAATATTGGTCTTCTAGACCAATTTCTTGATCTTAAGTTTCACAGTCCTATTTAAACTAGATAGGCCATTTTGTGAGCAGCTTTTTCACCACATACACTGACCTCCAAGGATTATAAAAGTATTATCATGAATTATAAGTCATAAATAACTTATTAATTCACTTTTTTTCATCAATATATCATGCATAAACCCTCAAACCTATCTCTTAATCTCTTCTTGGGTTTTACACTATTAAAACCATTAGGTTTATCTACGACTAGCTTACTTGAATGACCAAATTAGAATAATTGAAGGATATAAATTATCCATAAATAATTATGGAAATGAAAAATGAGTCTCTAACTCATTCTAACATCCATTTTCTTTTCTTGACCAATATAAAATTTGAGAGCTATAGCAACTTCTTGATAAATAAACCTGTATCTATGTATTTTTTCTCTTATCTGACTAATCGCCACCACTTGGAGGTACCTAGGAGAGTTAACTACATGATACAATAGATTATATATTAATTTTAATATATCCTGAGCTATTTTGAATAAAATATTACATATCAGATCTTTATTATGGTTATAGGGAGGTTTAACACAGGTTTTGGTATTAATGATTATTCATAAAGGAATGCCACTTGAATTTTAAAACTAATACATGGAGATATTATCTAGGATACTTAACCATCTATCCTTAACACATAATAATCAAATACATAGGTTACACATGACAATGAATGTCTAAAAGTGCTTATCAGGTTTGAGACCTCATTTTATGAGCTTGAGAAGGCCTAAAATAGTGATTCATGCACTTTTCCTTCAATTATTAACTTAAAAATTTGTGATCATGCATAAAAAAAATTATTTCACCTATGTTCATTCTCACATATGCATAATTTCCTTAAAATTTGATCTTCATACCTCACTAGGTTAGGCAGGGTCTAGAAGTGGTCTAGGTGCATACTTAGATTGAAGGTCCTACCCCTATAGGCTCACCCTAAAACTCTTATGAATGCCTATATGCCTTATTTAAATGCTAAAATAGTGTCATAAAACCTTCACATGCCTTTTTAATTCATTTTTAAATTCACATATCTCTTCATGTCATGACTAGGAGCATGACTAGGCTTCCTATGCACTTTGACATCAATGACATGTACCTTATTGCAAACATAAGACAGTAGTTGCTTTCAAATTCTCTCTTTATCTTTATTTCATGAAACACTCTCTCATTAAAACATTATTCTATGAATATTGTCATATCACACATTTCCAATTTATCCTTAGTCACCTTTGACATCAACCTTCACAAGATACACCTTTAACATCAATGACAATACTCAACATTCTCAAGCTTAATATCAATAATACCAGACAATTTTATCTTTATTTTTTGGAAGTAATTTTTTTTTTTTTTTATGTTGTGGTTTATTTACTGGCACCTTTCATGCCTATTTTGGAAGTGTAGTTCTATTTATTGTTAATTTTTTTACCTTTAATATGTGCCTTGTCTGCATAGCCATTTCTCATCTTCTGAGCAGGGCTTACTCCCTGGCCTGACTAAACACCTATTTTGGTTTGTACATATATGGTGTAACATATTTAAAATATTTATTGGTATAGCATATAACTTTACTCTCTTTTTCTTCTCTTCATTTTTATTTATTGATAGTGCTTTTCCTTTTTAAAAACATTCTTTTCTATTAGCTTTCCAATTAGTTGTTTAGTTATCTTAGCTTTGTAATGAATAATTTTTTATTGGCAAATTTGTTGATTTTATCATTATTATTTATGATATGATTTTCTCATTATTCTCCCTATCCATTATATTCCATTTTCCACTTCCTAATTCCTTAATTATTTTTTTTATAACTCTTTATTATTTCACTTTTGTGTTTTTCTTTACCCTGCCTGGGAATCACCTTTTTTCAAGCTGTGTGGGCTTTTTAAATAATTTTCTCAATTTTTTTTTTATTTTCATAGAAATTCATATAATTAAATTATTTATCCTTTATCCCATTGTCTCTCACTTGAAATATGTGTTTAAAGCCACTTCATCTCTTTTGGCTGGTATAATTTTTTAGCCTTTACTAGTTGAGTTTTAACACATTTTTAACTTTGTTTTTAATTCAACTATGAATATTTTAAGCTATTTAGAAATGAAGGTGAAAATTTAATTGATAATTATTTTAATTTTTTACTTAAATTTAATATATATAAATCTTTTTAATACATGCAAATTTGGTTTTTTATTTAAAAGCAAACAAATCTTAAGTGATTTTTTAAAAAAAGTTTTATATGCCAATTCTTTTATATAATACTTAATTTCATTTCATGAAAAATAAAGTTTATTTTCACTTGGGAAATTTTCGAAATCCATTATTTTTTTGTATAAAAAATATTTTTAAATTCATTAGAAAATGATTTTTTAATCCAAAAACAAAAAGTGCTATAAACTTTTTTCCCACGTGGAATTTAAACTTTTCCTATCTTTAACATTTGTTTTTTTAAACATAAATTCTTTATAGTGATTTATTATAAATGAGTAATGCTTTAATTTCTAATTTAAATCCTTTCTAATAAATATTTGATTTTTATTAATGTTTTTTTTTAAAGACAAATTGGCATGCATTTTTAGTGCTTAAATAACATAAATTAGAATTTATGGTGTACCTTGCTCATGTTTTAACACATAACATTTGCATGTCGTTTCGATCAAATTGGTATAAATTTATTTGTGCTTCATTATCTTTGCTTATAAATGGATTTTAAACTAGTTTCAATCTTAGCATTTAAAAACTTTTAAGAAAAAATTGCATTTCAACATGTTGACATTATTGCACTTAAACATGAAATTCATTGTATAAATGATATAATTTCAACCTTATATAGTTTTATTATTGCAATTCAAAATGATTTTCAAAACTAAATGGTGAAAATGCAATCTTTGGTTTATGCTCTAATTGATGAATTCACATCTTTTGCACATGACACTAGCTCTAATCATGGTGAAACTTCTTGTGCTTCTTAGCACTTAAAACTCAAATGCATACTTCTTCTACCAACCACAGCTTAACAATCCTACACAATATGGGTTATTTAGGTGGTGCACTTGATAAATACATATATGATATTATTGAACCTATTTTTCCTATTTCTATTGCAAATTGTATACTTCTAATTTATAATGATTCACCTACTTCTAATGCAAATTTAGAATCTTCTTGTCCTTCTTATTGAAAAACTTATAATGAATATTACTCTATTTATAATTCTTGGAATGCTAATGCTTTAGTTAAAAAATTTAAAAATTTTTCACATTGAGCTCAAAATAGGGATCACATAGATAAATCTTATAAATTGAACCCATGTAATCTTAGGGTAAATCCACACATGAGATTTTACATTTTTGGAAAATGACTAAATATCCTACCTATAACAGCAAAATTGTTTAGATTCCTAAATAAAATGAATCTTCTATAGACTTTGATATGTATTCCTATGATAGTTATTCTAATTCTTCAAGCAATATATATTTTTTAAGTGACACATCTTCTTTGTCTCCAAATTGATTAAAATCTATTTTGTGCATTCTTTATTTTTTGTTGCAAATAAAATTTGCTTTTGACTAACGTATTTTCATGCATTTTTCAAAACTTTATGATGCAATTTGTTGTTGACCAAATTTACCTTATTGTTCATCTAATTTTATTAGTTTATATATTTATATTTCATTTTGATGACATATTGGTAACTTAACTTGGAATATTGGTGTTAACTTGTTTATCTTGTAGGTTTTATGAATCAATACTCCTTGTTGGTATTTGTTCTATGATAGATTGACCACCTTGTTTGAAGAGAATTATTAGAGAGGTGTCACCAAAATTTTCAAGGATGAAAGTGTGATTACCAAGAATCAATACTCCTCATTGGTATTTGTTCCATGACAGATTGACCACCTTGTTTGAAGAGAATTATTGGAGATTCTCGGTGATCACACTTTCATCCTTGCAAATTTTGGCGACACCTTCTCTTTTTTTTTCTTCTCTAAACTTTAGTAAATCCTTTTAAAATAATTTTCTATTAAGGGGGAGTATTATGTAATTTTGATTCCCTTCCTTGTTTATAAAAGGTTTTATCCACTTTTGTAACCCCAAATTTAAGTTTAAGGGGGAGTGTTAGAGAATTAACTTTAATTTAGATCCTTCCTATAGGTTTCTAGGATTATCCTAAGTCTTATGTCTCTATGTATTTATTATATTTATAAATGCACTTTATTCTACTATTTTGAGGTGTCTCTCACCCCTATAACCCACTTGTTGGATTTGAAATTACTTTCATGTAACTCCAATCCCTCTACTTGTCACACACATCCTATCCACTTTTAAGGTTATTAGGGACTCATGGCATACATGACCGAGCTTGCACTTGTAACTCTTTTTCTTGTTTAGCTCTTTATAAAGATATCTCTTCTCCCTTTCTTCTACATTTACTACTCCTAACTCAATGTGGTACAATATAGTCTTGTTTTTGCATCCTTGTGATGATATTTTGACCTAAATCCATTTTCTCTCACTCTTAGCCTTTTCATGCAATTGTACTTGGAGTGATTATTGGTGCATGGCTTCTTAATAGATTGTGATATTTTTTATCATTCGATAATTTCCCCACTTATCAAATATATCACCCCAAATTTATGGTAACATTATTATTTAAGATTTTTTAATTGTTCATTCAATGTTTTTCAATTCATTCTTTGGCAATATTTGAATAAAAAACAACACTTAATATCTCTTCATAATTATTTTTTCAATATTATAGATCTAGTATCTAGATGCCACCATGATAAAAATTATTACAATGATATTATAGCTAAAAATACACTTTTTGACTTGCTACATCATTCTTCTCATTACAAGGATGCTCTTTTTGATGAATTATGCAAGACCTTTTTACAAATTAATGTGGAGCCTCCATATGTGACTTTTATATTAAAATTTATCAAATAGATTGAACTTAATATATCATTTGAAAAGGAAGATCTACCACCTAGGGAACTCATAAATTATTATTTACCATTATACATTCAGGTTGATGTGTGCAATAAAATTATGAAAATATTCATTTTGGACTGATTTAACCTTTTAAAGTTTACAATTGTAATTCATATGTTTCCTTTAAGGGTTGAGATGTTTAAATTGGTTAAATAAATTACAATGATTAAACTATTGATTTGTTATGATTTCGACCTTGTTTGAATATTTATAAATAGTAACAAGTAGGGATAAATAGAGACATATGAAAATTAATTATTTTTTATTATATAAGGTGAGTAAAACAAGGGGATGAACCCTTACAAAATAGCAAAAAGAAACTCCAGAGGCATCAGCACAAAAGAGCCTCGTAATAGTTATAACATAGCTCACTTAACCAACATAAACAACAAAGATAACATAACCAGACTAAAGATAATATGTATAAAGAAGTAGAGAGTAAAAAACATAAAAGAAACCAAAACTAAGGAGAAATATTCTCCCATCTTTTAGCTAGAAATTTAGTAAATTCATCCAAATTTTTGAAATTCTCATCTTTGTCCTTCCCAACTATAGTCTCAAGATTCTACAACATAGAAAGATTAAGTAACACAGTATGCCTGAGCATAGTGGAAATTGAGTGTTCCATTTTATTCACATGACCCCTCAGGGTATCAATGTCATTCTTGTAATCAACACCTTCCTCCATCTCATCAGTAGCTTCATCCACAAACATCCTTCCCCCTTCATCAACCTTATCCTTAGAATCACCAATAGCACCATTCGAAACATTGATCTATTTATTCCCAATCTTACCCTCTGCATCTTCAGAAATCTCGTAGACTTCAATAACCTTGGCCTCATCCCCCTGGGTGGATTCTTTAGAAGTACTCTTTGAATAATAAATAAGTTTAACTTTTGGTGTAGATTTTCCAGTAATCCTCCATGAACTCCTTACCCTAGAGGATAATCCCTCCTTCTTATCCTTGGTAGATAAATTAGTTTTACTACCAAGTCCCACAAGAGTACTACTAATATTTTTAGGGGTCCCCACAACATCCTATATAGTTTCCTCTTCCACCTCCCTAATTTTCCTCTTCCTAATCTTCACACTACTTTTAGAGACTAGAGTGTGGGTAGAAGTCACCATGGTAGTATCCTTATTAGATAAATAAAAGGAAACCCATCTCATCTAATGAGAAGTAGGGGAAGGGAAAGGCTCTTTAGATATGACAATATCATTAGGGTTGGTAGAATTTCACCATTATGAGACTGGATAGGCTTAGGTGGCTCTAGAGAAAGGTGGAAATTATGTAAGTAGATAATAAGACCCTGGTTTAAGGGAATGGGTTTCTTGGAGGGTTTCTTAGCCAACTTAGATTTAACCCTAAAAATTGAATGCTCAAGGGAAGACAACAAATAGAATAGGAAGCTAATATGAGCATTCTATCTGAAATGAGTCATTAAAGGAAGATAATAATTATAGAACCTAGTAAACCACCCCTCTAGAGTGAAGTATTTAATGAGGAGGAAACACATTTCATCCCATAGCTCTGGCAGTTTGGCCCATTCAAATCCTCCCTGGTAAGGAATTAGTTCTTTACCTTCCCCCAGGAATAACTTCTGGTTAGAATGGTCCACCACTTTCACTTTCCTTTATAGCTTGGTCCCCTTAGTCAATAGGCTAGTCTCCATATCAATAAATTTCTACAGAAACCTCAAACCTAATTCTCCCAATAGTGACTCTACCATTATGCCAAGATTAAGTAAATTACTCAGATGAATTTTCATCGTAGCCATTACGTTGTTCAAAAAAGGGTTGATACCACCTTCTTTATAGTAGTGCTAGACCACAAAATTGTCCTTAAACTCACTATAGGAAATTGGCTCCATTAAAATCCTATTTCCTCCCATTATAGCCTTCCAAACAAAGACACATAATCCCCAAAACTAGAAATTCATAGTGTTATTATGAAAGGTGAGATTAATAGTTTGACAAGGAATTATGGTAAGAAGTTTGCACATATTATCATTAATGAGAGCTACCTTTCAAAGGATTTATTTAATCCTACACTTCCCATGCTCAAAAATTATCATAAGTAATTCTCTATAATTATCAGATAATTAACTCACCTTAACACAAGGGAGTAATAAAGCAGAGATGACATTGATCAATCAAAGTACAAAAAATATGTACTTTGAGATACACGCCAGATATTCTATCAAAATTGATGGAATAAAATATCTTTCCTAAGATAATGAGTCATCATTGACACATCATCTCCTTTATAATTAATTCCCTTATGTTTAAATGGATGTTATTAATTAGGCACCAACAACACCAACTTAAAAATTGTTGACCAAGGTTCACAAGAGCATCCACAACCCCATTGCCCTCTCTCTCTATATATGAGAGATATCAACTCTAGGGATCCATTATAGAAGGATCTATATATCCACTATAATGTCTTTCAGTTTCTAGCCACAAGTTAGCATGTTAGTAATAGCATCAATAACAAGTTTGGAATCCCCCTAAATATGCAATTGCATAATATCAAGTGAAATAGCCAATTTCACCCCCCAAAGAAGAGCAAAGGCTTTAGTATAATTATTCCTTTTAAATCCCATCCCACTAGCATAGATAACAACCATCGACCCTTTGTCATCCTTGATAATCCCACCACCACTAGCCTTACTGTCTGCCTTATATGCCCCATCAAAATTTAGTTTGAGCTAATAAGGCTTTGGGGGAATCCATCTGGTATTTAATCTCTACAACTGTTTATAATTATTATGAGCTAGGATTTGGTTTAGAATTATCCAATTGGTCACAATTTGCTCCTCTTCTTGAGAAAGAGGATTTTCCACAGTTTTCATGTGAGGATTGGTCACACTTTCCATGAGGCTCTTAGAAAAGGAATGAATAACTTGATAAGTATCCCTAGCAGCATCCCTAAAAATTCTATTTCTACATTCTTTCCATAAATTCCAACCAAGATAGGGTAGAGTTTGGTTCCAAAGCTCAACAAGCCATGGATGAGAGGGGGTAGGATACTAGTTGGAAATGACTTCCCTAATATCAGAATTACAACCCCATTGAATGCCAAAATTCCTTAAAATAATATTCCAAATTTACTTGGCAAAATCACAATGGAGAATTAAATTAGAGACAATTACCTCCTTCTCAAAGCACAAAAAGTACCTATTGACCAGGGTGAATCCCCACCCTTGTAAGTTATCTTCAGTTAGGATTTTGTTATGAACAACATCCCACCAAAACATATTAATTTTAGGGATAAGTTTATGATTCCAAAATTTCCCCCAAATATCATTTTTATGCACATTAGGGATCAATAGGTGGTAAGCAGACTTAACAAAAAATTGACCTTTCTTATCTGGCCACCAATACAACTCATCTTCCCTAGGAAAAAGAGGGATTATGACCCCCAACATCAAATGTTGGATAGACCGCATCCTAGGAGAGAGATTAGGGTGATGGGTATAGAAATCTAAGAGACTTTTCCAACTCATAATACCATTATCATTTTGAATATAATGACAAAATTTATCCCCAAAAAACTATGTAGCAATGCTAGCAATACCTCCATAATCACCTTGAGTAACTAAGGCCTTATCATTCAACCAAATGTCTTCCTAGAATTTAATAGAATTACCATTCCCTAGTTTCCATCTAAGCCCATGCTTGAAAAGTCTTCTATACTTCAGCATTTTATTCTAGATAACAGATCCATGGGGAAGCCCTTCTTGATGGAGAAAACTAAAGTGGTCAGTTCCATGAAGATACTTGGCTTATATAATGTCCCCCCACTCTTTATGTTTATGGATCAAATTCCAGTTTATTTTGGAAAGGAGGGAATTATTAATATTCCTAATAGATCTAATGTTAAGACCTCCATGATATTTGGGAAGACAAACTTTCCCCCAACTAACCAAAGACATTCTCTATTTATCTTCCACCTTGGTCCATAAGAATTTTCTAAAAGAAACACATAGAAGCTAAAGCTTGCCAGCACTACTGAGTAATTTCCCCTTCCACCCAATCAAATTATTATGAAATATTTTCATAATTATATTCTAAAATCCTTGAGACACCTCATTGACCATAAGGTGGAGGCTAAGGTAAACTGTAGGAAGATCAGCTTCAACACAATCAATAATATTATGATTTTTTGCTAGAGATCAATCAGAGTATTAAAAAAATACACATTGCTCTTCTAAAATTTTATGTTTTGACTAGAGGCTTTGGCATAGTCATTTAAAATTTTCTTCTAACTATGAGCTTAGACCATAGAAGATATACCAACGAGGATGGTATCTCCACAAACTACTACATAGACATAGAGGGAAGGGAAGAAGCAGGTTTAATACCCAAAATTTCTTTAGATTTAATCTTAAAGTGAACATATCTCCCAAGGGCCTCAACCATCATGATAAACAAGTATGATGAAATAGGATCCCCCTATCTAATCCCCCTCGAGGAAGATAAAAACCCCCTAGGGATGCCATTGACCAAAACAAAGAATTTATCAATGGAAATAGTCTCCCCAATAAGAAGGGATATTTTATCATCAAAACCAAACTGTGTAATGACTTCAAATAGGAATTCCCATGAAACTCTATCATAGGCCTTAGAGATATCTAACTTTAAAACCATGTTAGGGATTTTGTTCTTATCCATAGATTGGATAGTTTCATGAGTGGAGATCACAGCATGAAGAATTTGTCAACCAGGGACAAAGCCTTTCTAAGAAGGGGAAATAATTTTATCCAACAAATGCTGAAACCTCCTCAAGATAATCAATTTAGTGCATTGCTTATAGATTAAATTTAATTGTTACAAATGATCTAGGTTCTAAATTTTGAGATCTAAACAATAGTCTATGTCATCAACAAGATTTTGATATTCATCTGTTCACTACATAGTATCACCTAGTTTAGATAGTAGAACCATTTGTGTGTAGTGTCGTCAATGTGGCACTAATGTCCCTTTCGTGAGATAGTTCCTATTTTTGGGGAGAACCTATATCTATTCTTGAATATTTTTTTCTTGCATCACCAAAACTTATAGCTATGTATTGTACCTAGAAATCTTGATTTGATGTCCAAACCCTATTTCTCTTGATAAGTGTTATATGAGAAATAATTTAATTTGTTTTGATAAAATAGATTAGACATCCTCGACACCCCTTTGAGTAGAGATTTTCCTACATACCAATACTCTAAAGAGGGATGAAGTTCGATGTAGTTATCCCATATAGTGTTTGATGTATGTGCAAGTGAATACTAAAATGAGAGTAGACTTGGATTCCCTGGATGTGCTTGAGCTTTGAAATTATCTAAAACTAGATTTAGAGATATTATAGATGGTAGTATGTAGGAACTAGGGTAGAATAGAGATCAAATACCTTAATTTTACACAACTTTATCTTTGGTTTGAATAGATTTAGCATCTATTTTCCATTTAGGAAATAGAGATGGATTGTATTAGGGTAGGATAGTATCACCCGATTAGGGAAACTAGTACCATGTCACTATAGTGTCCCATCTATGGCATTAATTTCCTTTTGGTAGACTATTAATAATGTTGGATTGGGATCTAGGATGATAGTGAAGGGAGTGTGTTTGAACTGAGTGTAGGTGAGTGTGGTTTATTGAATAATTGGAAATGTAAGTATAATTCTCAAGGATAGGTATATGGATAGTCTAGCTATAGGGTGACTCACCCAACACTTTTAGTATCCAATTACCACTTTTAGGTGATTACATTTCCCTTGTAATATGCTAGTAATGCAGTAAAGTGAAATGACTAGTATAAAGGAAAAATAAGTGTAGGTAAACTTACATTGGAATTGAATCTCATATAGATGAGTTTGAGTATGCAAATTTGGGTTTGCATATGTGTAAAATGATCCAAATCAATGTCCTGTAATGAAATATACAAATACTATTCCTTACTTAGGAGATAATCAAAAGTAAAGGCTATGCTGAAATGAGATAACTGAGTAAAGATAAGTAAAGAGAGAGGATAGGAATAGATACACCTCTTAGGTACATGAACCAATGCATGAACCTAGTGACAACTTCTTTATGTGAGTGGACATAGTCATCATATAATTGAATATATTGAACTGAGGTGATGGTTTTCTCAATACTCATATGGGTGGCTCAAGAACTCAATCCAGCTTTGACTCCATTGCCCACCCCTATTTTGTGGATCTTGATCTCTATGAATAGCTTGGATAAGACTATAAGTGTATCTAATCCTCCAATGTATGTGGATAAATAACTCAATTAGGTTATGAATCCATCATTTCCCCTTGTGTGAATTAGATGTAAATATAACTATACTACATAGAGTGGTGAAAGTATCTGTGTATTCAACTTCACAGCCACTTGGGTATATTAGGTACCTCTACACCACTCGTGAATACCAACCACTATAAATGGAGTAAGACATGAATCTGGTGACAACTTATAATGTGATATAAAGTGTATAAATCACAGATAATGACATGAAATTTGTCATTCCATCTAATCAACATGTCTAAAGCTGAGTATATGAAAACTATGTGTCACACACATGCCCCTAGTCTAATATTTGAGTATAATAAATTTGAATCAAGTATGTAATAGTTGAACTTGTGTAACTAATCTTACTGATCATTCCATTCATTATTCCCTCAAATTTGAGTAATTAGTATGAATCTAAACTAAAATGAATGAATATGAGTTAAATCTAAACATAATTTCCAAACTTATGACTATCTATGAAAATCTATATTATACCTAGTTTATTGGTTTGAATCATCTAGACTATCCTAAAGTTGGGACTACTAGATATTAGCACCATTTAGTGGATAATATCTCCCTATGGTAGTATTTTCATAATATGGGTGCTAATGACTGCCTGATTTGATCTCTATGTGGTTTGAATTGACTATTGACTCTCTATTATGTTTTGTGTCTACCCTAAGTCTTATTATTTTAACTGTCATGTGTGATGAAATATATCTATGAAAATAAAAATAAGATCTTGATCTCTATGACAGCTCCTATAAATTCCCCTTCATTTTTGTTTAGTTGTGAAATATGTGGAAGAACTACCCTCTAAAGAAGTACCTCTACAAAATGTGTTAGCTAGAGCATGTGTATGATATCCCAATATAATTTAAAACATAACATCATAATGTAAATGTATCTAGGCATAAGTAGGAAATATAAGATGTATGTTGTAATATAGAATTACACAAGGTTGTCAAGATAGATGTTATAAATGTATAATAGTAGAAAAATTTGATTAACTACCTAGGGATATGGGGCATAATGTCCAACAAATATCCTAAGTAGGAAGGGTAGATGCATGAAAGCTCTCATGGCATTAAAAACTAGTATGTGTGTGTGTAAAAAAGTAAATACAAGTATCATGGTGTATAATCATACAAGGAATCAAACATACAAACACATGAGGCATACAAAAGGTAGGCTAAGGGGACATAATATAAGTGACATGGGCACATGTCACTAAATATGAGAATGAAGACATACACTAACATGTTTAAATTCAACATAGGAAAATAAGAAGTAATTTGGCATAGATCCATAGAGAAGGATGTGTTTAAATGTCCACATATATAATCATGAAAGAGAATACACATGGCATAGAATCCAAGGAAAAATGGCATGTCCAAATTCCCTCAAAGATGGAAGAAGCATATGAAACACAAACAAGTTTAATCTAGGAACTAGAAATGAAAGCATGTATAACTATGTAATACAAATCTATGTAGATGCTAGGGTGAATATATATTGAGTCTAACTAGTGATAGTCAGAAAATAATTTGAGTAATGAATAGAAATGATCAATATAAAGATAAATCAATGCATAACTATAATGCATAATATGTAAATATAAAACCTAGTTATAACAACTATGTATGAGATACCCCCAAGTGGGTGGATGTATCAATTTATAACCTAGATTAGTGTGAATGCTCCCAATGGGTAGATGATAGCTAATTTGTACCATTGTAGTGGATCATATTTCTATATGGAATCTATAATCACTCAAAAAGAATAAGTGAAGCATATGTGTATGATAAAACCAACTATACCAGGATAGTTAGCAATATGCAATATCTAACAAGTAGTATAAATGTAAACATAGTAACGCATACAATCTATATTTTTTTTGTATTTTTGAAATATTTGAATGTTTTTTTATTTACACATATTATACGGTTTTTGTGTTTTTTGAGTATAAGCTTTATACAAGGTGTAAAGGAGCTTGGTTGATCAACTTAGCTTTGATCAGTTCCCTTAGTGTCTCACTTGAACTCTTATTTGACCTTTGAATAATTTTTGAATTACTAGTTATAGATGTATATTGTTGTGATTTATGATTTGGATATCTAACATTGTTTGCGACAAACTAACTAGGTGAATTTGAATGGACATGATTTACACTATTATGTCATGGAGGCCTTTGTCTTTTAAATTGATTTTCCAATGTTGTAATATTTTCATGTAATAGTTGATTCTAATTTTGTAAACTTGTAATTATCTTGGTTATACTGATAACTTGATCACGTATATTCTTGCAAGTGAAAACCATAGTTATTACTATTTGAGCATGTAGGCACACACCCTATAGGGAAGAAATGTGAATAGGCTTAGTAGGGGGATTAGTGATAGTGTTATAGGCTATGTCATCTTGTGAATGAATGATAGCATGGACTTGGTTAGAGGGAAAGTAGTTATCACCCTCATGGATATGAAGAAGAGAAATATATTTTTTCCTTTGAATAAGATATGACATTGAAACTTGAAATATAGTGGTTAGTCTATGTATTGAATCCTCTATGTGTGTATAGTTTTTCTTGTTAATGGAATTCCACATAGGAGAAATATAACATGCTATGAAAATAATGCAATATTAAATATATTTTAGTTAATTTTAAGCCTCATTTATGCATATCTCTATTTGGTTAAATAATAATGTTTTAATTATTTTTCACATAGAAGAAAGATAACATGTTATGGAAAGAATGCAATATAAAAGATATTTTAGTTGATTTGAAACATCATGTATGTATATGTCTATCTAGTTAAGGAATAATTTTTAAACTATTTTACACAAATAATAAAGATAACATGCTATGGAATATGATAAATATTTCATTTAATAGTAATCATCATATATACATGTATTGATGTCTTTTCTTAGTTTATTATGAACTAAAGGGAATAAGCATGCAAATGAAAGTATGAAACTTTGAAACAAACATTAGTTTATTTATTTTTTCATTATAATCATGATGATATGAATTAGAATATATATGGATTTGAAATATAAGTTTTTTTAGATAAAATCTGAGTATATATAGAAAAGGATACAAACCCTAAGTGTGTCTAGTGTTAGGGTTTTGAATCTAGGGTTTATTTACAACAATTTAAACTAAACTGAAACCCTAATGTAAAATTGATTTCAATTAGCTAGGTTGTCTACAAAAATTATAAAATTAGAAGTATTCATCCCTAAATTTATTGCACAAAATTTGGATGAATGCAAGCTAGGGGTTGAAACAATATTTGAAGTAAGACATGTTCACCAAATTATTTATCTTTTTAGGGTTTACAAGTGTAATTCCTATGTTTGTTAAAAGGGATAAGATGTCCAATTCACTTAAATAAATTTAAATAATTAATCTAGTGATTTTTTATGATTTTGAACATGTTTGAATTTCTATAAATACTAAAAAATAGGGACAAATAGAGACTTAGCTAGAAATTGACTATCACAGATGATCTAGGTTCTTAATTTTGAGATCTAAGTAGTAGTCTATGTCATCAACATGATTATGATATTTATCTATTCACTAGGTAGTAGTCCCTAGTTTGGATAGTAGCACCATCTATGTGTAATGTCCTTAATATGGTGTTAATGTCCCATTTACAAGATTATTCCTATTTTTGGGGAGTACCTATATTTGTGTTTGTATGTTCTATTCATGTTTGATCAAAACCTGTAGCTATTTATTTTACCTAGAAATCTCGATTTGATGTGAAAGCCCTTGTTATATTTATAAGTATGATATGAGAGATAATTGAATGTGTGTTAGTAGGATAGACTGGACATTCTTAACACCCTATTGTGTAAAGATTTGCCTACATACCATAACTTTGAAGAGGTATCAAGTTTGATGCAGTTATCCCATATAGTGTTTTATGTATGTGTAAGTGAATGCTAGAATGAGAGTGGAATTAGATTCCTTGAATGTTTTTGAGATTTTAAATTCTTGAAAAATAGACTTAGGGATATTATAGATGGTATTATGTATAAATAAGGGTAGATAAGGGATCAAATATCTTAATTTTACATAACTTTGTTTTTGGTTTGAGTATATTTTGTATCTATTTTCCATCTAGTGAATAGAGGTGGATTAGACTTGTATTTATAGGGTTTTGTTACTTGTGTGTATCATAAAATGAACATAAGCCAACCTTAGGAGCTTCAAATATTTGAAAAACTCTTTATTGGGAATAGATATGGCTAAGGATAATAGTGCTCAATTGAGGAAACTAGCACTATGTTTCTCTATTGACTCAAATATGGCATTAATTTACTTTTGGTATATATATGAAAAAGTTAGATTAGGATCTGCCATGATAATTTTGGGACTATGTCTAACCTGAGTGTAGGTGACTGTGGTATATTTAATGACTTGAAAATTATGTCTAATGCTCAAAGATAGGTTTATGGATAGCGTAGGGATAAGGTGATTCAAGTCACACTCTTAGCATCTAATTACCACTTTTAACTAATTACATGAACAATGGTGCATGGCTCAACATTTGTAACATATCATTTATTTCCTTGGAATTGGGCCTAATGATTTTAAACTTTTCAATATGAGCATCCAAGGATTTATAATATTTCACAAAATGTATTATAGAAAATAACATTGATCATTATTTTGAACCTCGTACGATACCTAATTTATGCCACATTTGCTAAATGATTCAAACTATAATATATCTTTGGGATGTCTTTAGATAAATGAAATGTATGTGGTTATATATAATTTTTATACATTCTTAAAATTTAGACATCATATATTTATTTACACATGTCTAATGGATACTAATCCCTTAAAGCATCACAAAATGATCCGACAAACAACAAATGATCCTACACTATAATCCTATAAACGTGATTTTTTCATTTAATATTTACTAAAATAAGGATATTAAGGACAAGGGCTGGGAAAACATGATCGGGGTATATCTCAACCCATCTCTCTTAAAAATAACACAACATTAGTTGACACACTATTATAAAAATTTAGGCATCTTATCTTAACCAAGGCACCAAGGAGACAATTTACATGTTTACATGATTCTCATCTTATTATGACTATAAATAAGGTCTGGGGCATTCTGAAAATAGATGTTCCACCTTGAATCATAAAATACAAGACCTAATTGATGATGAAAAGGTCACATTTCATCATCTTCCAAATAAAATAGGTTCATAACCTCATGATCACTATAAATAGAAAATATCTATTGATATTTCACATTATTATAAGAAGGAATTGAAAGTGCAAATGGCATACAATCAAAGAGTATCCATGCCAACAAGATTTAAAAATCACCTTAATCATGCTTGGTGCTTATTTTTATCATAACCATATTGATTCTACATTTTTTTTAAAAAAAACTACTTTTAATGTAAGACATTTTCAACATCTTGGCTTTGATATAAATAACTTTCAAAGAAAATTTGTTTTGAAAGACTCTATGGGCTACATAAAAATACCAATTATTTGTGTTCCTAAAGTGATTCAAACATGGGTTTGGGTTATGATGCAAACCTCCCCATATTAATTTACATTAGTCACTCTTTGGTTATATCAAATGGAATAAAAATTGACCATAATCAGTAAGGCATTTATTTTTCTCATGAAGGAAAATGAATCCATATACCAAAATGGATCCATATTAATAAATGTAATGATGAACCATGTCATGTACTACATTAGATAATTCACTTTTGGTATGGTTTAGGTGATTAAATCTCTCAATATTACCAATTTTATAGATTGGAATTCATTACATAATCTAGACTGACTAGTTTTGTAGTGTGATTTGACTTGATTCACTCATAATCACAAGGTGATAAGTATGATTGGGTTGTATGATTGAGTTAATCTCAACTATCAAATTAAAACTCATCTTTTATCCAAGGTTAGGGGAATGTGTCTTCCAACTTCTCTCTATATCTTTAAATATATGTCCTAATCTTAGTGTCAATGATTCATTATGTAACATATTTTAAAACACATTTCGAAAAGGCAAGACAGTTGCATCAATATTAGGTGTACTACCAAACCTTTCTCTCTTTCAATTTCACATTATATACACTAATTATATATCTAAAAATATTCTTGATTTCGAGTTAGTAACCAAAAAATCATTCAAGTTAGAATCAATCAAAGGTAAGGTGTGTTATACGCATGAAGGTATGCATTCATTTCCATTAAATTAGTAATTTACATATCTATCAAGGCTACTTACCAAAAACACTCAATCAAGAATGCAAGAGAGTAAATATTTTATATTTTATCCTATTTCCATATCTTTTAGATAGAAAACATATATATAGGCTTGAAGTACTGAAGGAGCATCCCAAGATCTATATTTTCCAAATTACAATCTAGGTCACTATTATACTTGATTATCACACATTGCATGATTGAATCATAAGCCAACATGTAGGGGAGAAATACACAAGTTTGAGGCCCTCTTCAAAGTATTGGATATGTAGGTATATTTAATTAATAGAGGGGTATTTGGGGTAGCTTGACACCATGTTTTCACTAACCATCTTTTCCATAACCAATATGAAGTTGAAGAAATAGGTTTTTGATATTTGATAAGAAGTGACAGTCCATGACCCAAATTTGAATACACCAAAGAAAAGGTGACACATAACCTAGAAGTATCTAGGTGGTCACATCTAGTTTCATTAGGTGTTTTGTACTAGACACCTACATCCAATTCAAATAGTAGTGACAATGCAACCATCCTAGGTCAATGCAATTATTTACAACTATGAAGGTATAATTTCTAGAATCAAGCAATTGATACAAAATTTAGATTGAATCTACTTTATACATGTTATAGATATGGATCTATACTATCATCAAAACCATATAAATATCATGTTTTTATCATTGTAATATCTATCATATTTTTACTTTCTATCTTTATCATCTTAACATAATAAATTAAATATATGTTATATCTGAGTTTTGCAAATAATTAGCCTACTTTATAGATATTCTACCATCCTTATGCCTTAGGATATCGCTTACTCTTTTAACCCTACACATATACATTTTAGGGTTAACAATTTCATAGCTCAGGAGAAAAAGATCAAGTTAATGAAATGATTATTACAAAATTTTAATGTTTCTAATAACATAGTGGTATAGTTTTGGTAGTATCAAGAAAAGACTATTATATTTGTTGTCATTCAAGAAAATTTCATTATATCTTTAATATTTTGTATTATTTACCCTTGTTGTTTGGCCCTAATTCCCATAATTTATTTCTACTAGCTAGCTCCTTATTTATGAAAATTATTTAATCTTCTAATAACCCTCTATATACACACTCCCCTATATACACAATTCAATTATTCTAAAATATATCCCTTTCCACCATGAAGTATAAGTTTTTTTATTGGATTGGTAAAAATAGAATGGAAATTTATATGGGTGATATAAATTACATTTTGAAGTTTTAAAAAACCACTTTCCCATAAAATATCACCCTATTTCTATTTTTTTTTTGTTGAGTTAAACATTCAATGTAGCTTTTATGTGACTTTATTCTTGGGTACCTATGTATGAGGTTTTCTTAGTACAATTAATTTTGTCATATAATGTTAAAAATACTTTATTTAAATATTTAAAAAATAAAAAATATATTTAGAAAATTTCCTAATAATGCAACTTCCATTTTTATTTAAAAATAAGAGTTGTGAAGTAGCTTTAGTACCTGCTGCTAGTAATGAAAATGTCCAGTTGTGAAGTGGCTTTGATTATAAATTAGAGTAGGTTATGTATGTTTATTTTTAATTTTACATAAAATCTTGATAAAAATAATAATTGTTTTTACAAAAATGCATGGTTTTGATGACATTTTTTCGAATTTTTCACAAGTAATAAGGTATGTGCGCTACGAAATAGATACAGAGTTTTAAAAGAAATGTAAGATCACATGACATTTAGGATACACACTAATTCAAATGCTATATTTTTTAACAATATATGTGTAGATAAACATGGCTACCAAATGATAGAAAATGGAAAGTTTGTTTTTTTTAATTTATATCTCTAGTTTGTAATTAATAAGCATGCCATTTTTCTTTTACCCTCAACTTCAAAAACATAGACAATTTGTATCGAATTACATTGATTTTATATTAAACTCAACAGACTATTTTTTTTTATCAGTATCAAAGAATAAAATAAAAATAAAAAATTCTTACTCTCCTATATTTTTAATTTTAAATATTTAAAATTTTACTTGACTTGTATGTCTATATAGGGGTTGAATAAATTTTAATTTATTTTAAAAACTTTTCATTCAAATGAAGAACATATTTTTATTATACATAGAGACTAATAACATTTGGCTATTGGTGAATCTTAGTTGAATTTAAAATTTATGATAAATATAGGTCTCAATATCCTAAGTTTTGTAAAATTGAGTTAAAGAGGTTATAATCTATTTTTAAAATGCTAGAAAAAATATTTGTGAGAACATTTGGCTATTGGTTATTTGAATATTTTTCACAAAAACAAATTATTAGGATAATAAGTCTCTAGAAAGGTAATTCTTGATATTTTTTCCTATTTAGGATATTATCCAAGTGAGTCTCAATCTTAATCCACCATTATAATTCAAAATTTAGGTTCCATTCACAACTTTATACTTTGCATGATATACATTTTGAGGATAGTTGAATGAGAAGATAAAAAATTGTGTTACTGATATAATAGATGGAACAAATGTAACATCTTGTAATGAAATAAGTTATAATATACTATAAATATATTAGGGTATAGTCATTTGATAAAATACAAGTTGGGATGATAGAAAAGTAGTGTAAAGTGTTCCATGTAAAATTTCAACTTTAGTTCTAAAAAAGAGAGAAAAGAAACTAGATACGGGTATGGTTGAAAAACCTATTTGTTTGTGCACACATTGAGTTGGAATACTATTAAGAGCTCCTCTTTGGATTGGAAGGAAGACCTAAAGACAATAAATAACTAAAGAAAACTTGTTTGTTAGACAAATAGTTGGGTGGATTTCCTAGCAATAGCTAGATCCTAGAAGTGAGAGCTTATTCAAGGGTTGTCAATCCACACATTTTGAACAATCAAGTTGATAAAATAGAAAGAATATAATTTAATCAATAATCAAAAGGTACTAAAATTAAATAATAAATATTGTTATAAAATTAGATTATAAATGACCTAATTAGTGATAAACTAATTAATATAAGTGCTAATGGGTTATGATATGCTTCAAAAAATCAAAAAGGGGCCTGTGAATGGTCAAAAACATAGAAAGGTGGATTTGGTTGGGTGTGGGTGGGTCAAATCAGCTTGTTGGTTTTTCTACCATAGGTGACCATCAAAAATTGAGGTGACCATCGATGGTTGAGGTGACCATCAATGATTGGGGTTTAATCATTAGTAGTTAATTGTGGAATTTTGGGTTTGATCAATAGAAGATGATGGGATTTTCATAGATGAATTTTTGTGAGTTAGGCAAGGGATAAATTGATTATGAAAGGGAATAAAATCACATGAATATTGACAAATAAATACTTGTCTTACTAGAAGTTAGTTAGGTGGGTGGTTGACATAGTTAGCTTTTTGGTGGAATTTTGGCTTGATTCCAGTAGAGTAATGGTACCTAAAATCTTGGTTGAGAGATGATGGTAAGTTTACTCCCAATAAGATGGTTGACAATTCTTGATAATTTTGATGACACTAATTGAATTAGTTAACCTAAAAAATAAAACTCTTAAATGCTTGAGATCCTAATATTTATTGTAGATGGATTTGACCTCCCAAGCCTCTCTCTCTTATAGGCATAAGCAAGAGGTGGAAGCAAAGGTGTAACTGGGTCATCTAAATATAATTCATGAATGTAAAGGATTTTAACATAAATTAGACAAGTTATACTTATAAAAGGGTTGATATATCTTATATGCTCTTAGTAAGAAAGTGGATCCTAACCATCGATAATTAAGGGTTCCTAAGGCTGACTATTGATGGTCACCTTGACTGTCAATGGTTAGGGTTCTTAAGGATAGGGTCCTAAAGGTTAGGGTTACTCATTTTAGTGTAATTAAGTGAATATTAGTTGGTTTAGGATTGATAGGTGTAGGTTGGTCCTAAGAGGGTCTAGGGGTACTTTTAGAGCTACTTCAATAATCAAAATCATAGTTGTTTAGATTTTTGGTGTCTATATTTTTCCCCTTTTTGTTGTATAGGTTGCGTGAATGAGCTAAAAAATAAAAATAGAGTATGGGTCATAGGTATGATTTCATCAATAGTGGGAGGAGTTTTTCCCCCTCAAATTAGGATGTGGTGAAGTGAAGTTGAATCAAGTATAGGTTTGATAAATGGTAGATGGTGAGTCACTAGGTGGTGACATGAGATTGGGAATTTAAGACATAAATGCATGCATATAATACAATAAAAGGAATGATACCCAAGATCATGTATAAACCAATTTGCCAATGTTTGTTAAAATAACGGTTGGTACTAAGGACAAGCGACAAGTGAATCACATGATCTTATATATGCATGGTGGCTGAGAATACTTATAAATGCAAGTCTCCTACTAGATTTTTATGTATCTAGTGGGTATCCAAGGTATGAATTTATCCTAGAGAAAAAATAAATGGGTCAAGTGTCATAAGAATTTGAGGTAATAATTTCTCTTGGTGAGACACAAGTGGGTTAGTGTGCATGAGGTGACACAAAATGCAAAAGGGTCAACATGGCAATGTTATCACTATAGTCAAAGGCCCAAGCAATAGTGTCACAAAATTGCATATTATATGGGCCAAAAATAAACCAAGGATGAGGTGATAAGGTGGTCAAGTTATTGGGAGAAATACATCTCCAATGTAGACAAGATCTTGCTGTAAATGGTGTGAAATGGTGTGAAATGGGTAGATTTTAGGCAAAAGGTAAAAAAGTGGGTTTGGAGGGTAACCTAATCATCTATGGTTAGGGTCCCTAAAAAGTAACCATTGATGGTCACCATAACCATCAAAAATTATGGGAAACCCTAAAAGTCTATAGGGTAAAAGTAAAAACACAAAAGATGATTTGTCATTTTACCACACTGTGTTATTTGACCGAGCTCTAGGTAATTTTGGTATATTGTGAGGGAGGTGTGTGTTAAGGTGGATACTGATCATTAGCTAGAGGTACATTATTTATTGTATGGGTCCAAGATGTAGGGAGAATGAGGAAACAACCATGCACCTACTCAAGAGCTTAGACCATGGAGGAGGTCACAAAATGAGGTAGGGGTACACTAAATTGATAGTTACGTGTGATTTTTCTATTATTTGTGTGTCCCTTGAGGGTTAGGGTTTGAAAAATAGATATTTTGGGATTGCATGCCCTAGGTAGGGTTGTGGGGGTTATGGTTAAATAGGGTGGGTAAAATGTCAAATTGATAGGGTGGGTGGATGATTGGGTAGTAGGATATATGGGTAGAGTGCTTAGGTTAGGTGTTTATTGAATTGGGTCCCTATTTAGGTCTTGATAAGCTTGGGTATTTTGTCCATAGAACATCCATAGGTGACCATCGATGGTTGACACCGTAAGAATTAGGGGTCACCAACCATTGATTATCAGCATGACCATCGATAGTTAGCCATGATGAGGTAGGATTTTTTGAAAATATGCTAAGTGTTTAAGCATGGTTTGAGTGTAAAGAGTAATAGGTAGGTATAAATTTTATCCTGATAGGTTGGAAACTAGTGGTAAATAGGGTATGGCTATTATTAATTCAAATAGGTTAGTGGTGCATATTTAATATATAGGGTAGAGAAGACCAATTGGGGTCTAAGTGAAGCATTTTGATTTGGTGCAAACTCAAGAGCAGATATAGATGTGTGACTATGTGCTATAAATCTTCCCTATGTTATTTAAGGGGATGAGTACTAATGATTGGGCCCATATGGAGGTGGTAGGGCTAGGATGGATGAGACACTACCAACACATGCTTAGGGATTCATCTATGATAGTAGAACTCATCAAGAGATTGGATCCCACTACTAACACTTTCTTGCTACCAATCAGGGAGATGAATATTCTCCTAGAGGATGTTCACAGGATCACTTGAATCCAACTATATGGTGATGCAATCTACCAGATTAAGCAAGAGGATAAGGATGTTTATGTTAAGTATTTGTATGGAGATGATAGTGACCAAGTTTATTGGAACTTTGGAGGGTTTAAATACACAACATTATATGAGAGGGATCCTAAAGAGAAGAAAGTTATGATAATGTTGATGATCCTAGTTACTTGCTTTAGCCTCCTAGATTCTAATAGTGGGAGATTATTATATGTACTACTAGGGGTTTCGATTAAGATATTATTTGGGAGGACTATATTTGGGTGGGTTCTAGTGCTACTTTTTCATATTTATAGAGAGCTATGGGGATTCATGCACCATAAGAGGTATAGAGTTAGCATGGGTATGGTTCTATACTATTAGGCCTATGAGCACATCTAGGTACTAAGGCTTATGGGATTTCCATGGGTGGGCTACACATAGCTAGAATTCCTTGTGGGATTTATGAGCTAGAGGGATGACTATGCTAAATTAGGGGTTAGAGGTGGATCACATGATGTTGAGTGGTTTAGGGATACACTAGTGGATTGGTAGTTGTAGATTTCACATGGATAACATACCTATAGTTCCCTATCTGGCCAAGATATAGGAGGGAGACCCTCACTATATAGAGCTATAGGTGGATTGTAGGCCACCAAGATGGTGAGGTTGAGTTGATTACCTTTGATTGAGTGTAGTACCAGTTTAACTTGTTATAGGGTATACGAGGTCCACATCCATGGTATAGGAGGTAGGACTTAGAGGTTTAGTTACTAATGCCCCAACCTATTCAAACAATTCTAGATGGTGGGTTTTAGGAGATTCTTATTAGGGATCTCATAGATGATGTAGGTTATATAGATAGATATATGGCTTTGTACTAGCCCATAGATGAAGTTGTAGATGTAAGTGGGGATGATAGAGGGGTAACATCAATGGATGTGGATCTAGTCAGCTAGGGTGGATAGGTAGTGGTAGCATTGGCTATGGTCCAAGCTAAGGTACACGATTTTTAGGGATAGGTGGCCACATTATAGGGTCAAATTCAAGCATTACAAGGTCAGCTCACCATTATTATAGGTGAGAGAGATCTACTTAGGTAGAGGGTTGTGGTGGGTGTAGTAGAAGTAGGAGGTCAACTAGACATAATACCTTAAGCATGTGATCTAGCTACTATTATGGAGCTCAGACATAATGAGGTGATGGTATTAAACTAACTACACTAGCCTATGAGGTATGTAGAGTACATAATGAGCTTGGCCAATCGGCCATTAGCAACTACTTTAGATCAATGGGATTATACAATGGGATAGATAGGGATCAAAGGGGGATCACCATCAGGTACAAGTTGAGGCACATATGGAGCCAATGGTATTGGTGTAGGCCCATGATTTGAGATATGTTATTTTGATGTATTATTTTGATACCATCATGAGTGTTGATGTAGCAAGATGTATATGTTTTGAAAGAGAGCTAACACATTATGACATGTATTATTTTTTTATGATTTGATGTATATGATGGATGATTATGATGTTATATATTATAGTTTCTTTTGTTTTGTGATTATGGCTTATGGCTTTGGTTCATGTTTATGATGTTGTACTCACTAACTAAGGTATGTGATGTTTTGATTATGCTTATGGTTATGATAGGATATGTTATGGATGGATACATGTTATGGAGTTATCTATGGTTATTTGGGTGAAATGTAAAATGGTATATGCACTAATATTTGGCTTAGCTATTTGGTTTATGCTTGTGATTATGTAATGACATGATTATCATTTATGATGTGATTGATGTTCATGGTTTTCTATGATATGTGGACATTATGTTTAACTATTGATAGATAGATGTCATTCCTTATTGGTAGAGCTCATGATGTACATGAATTTGATGTGATGTTTATAGTTCATGTTCATAGCGATAGGCTTACACAAACTAATAAAAGATAAGAAAAAGGAGTAGTATGCCTTTTTATTGGTAGAGACCAACATGAAATCGAAAATTAGATTGGCTTAGTAAAAATAAGCCTTTTAAATGATTCACATTAGCATACTTAGGTTGATAGATAAGGATCACAATAATATTGTGTAAAGTAAGCTCATAGTCTCATGCATATGATATGTGAAGGGAGAATGGGTGAAACTAGAACCATTAGCAAGAATAGGATGCCTTTTCTAGAGGTGTCTAAAGAGGTAGTATAAACAAGTCTATATCTATATATAAAGTGTAGACTAATCCATACGAGAAGTCTACTAAGGAGATCTGATTGTGGCTTTCCAAGATTACTATTATTATGAAAGTTGATTACAACTTTTTTTTTAAAAATTGCTCTTGCTTGGCTTTTATTTTTGCTTTTGCTTTTTTCTCTTTACTTGGGTTGGGGAAGCTGATCGATGTGGGAATCTTCCAAGAAATTTCTAGCTTTGACTAGTGATTTATTTAGCCATCCTTTAAGGGAGTGGTCTAATTTTATGTGCTTATTTAAAATGATTTTGATAGCTATCCTTCAAGGGAGCAATCCATCTTATGTTTGGTAATTTTAGTTGATTTTTAATAGTTATCCTTCAAGGGAATAGTCTGTGAATGCTAGGAAATTTTATTAACATAGACTTACTCGTACATGTTCAATGGATTAAATTTATGAAGGCAAAACTAAACTAACATGAAGGTTCAGTAGGTGGAAGAGAGGTATAGGTGACATAACCATAGGAACTGATCTCAATTAGATGGAAAGTACTATGAGAATCATGTTGTGGATAGAGTTATGGTATTCATAGTTTAATAGTAGTCTATAATTGTGATAGATAATCACATGATTCAAGTTTAGTTGGTTTCCCCTAAAAAAATAGGAAAATGATTGTGGTTGTAAGGGATGAGCTTAAGTTAGACAAATGATTAGTTTAATCCCTATTTAGTAATAGAAGGGATGTAGATGTGAAGCATTGAGAGGCTCAAGTTATGGTTTACATTTTAGAGAGGATAAATGATGAGATCTTAATCCATACTTATGGGAAATGATGTAGGGTCCAAGCTAATTTAAATTAAATTTTCCCCTTTTGCTTTTATCCATATTAGTTACATGTTGGTTTTCTTTGAGGATAAGATCTAAAATGTTGAATTTTTGAATTTTTAAATGTTTTTTATAGGCTAATTTGATTTGTTCTTGATAGACACAAATATGGGGAACATTGGCCAAATGATTATCATTAATTATCTCTAGTTGAGTTAAATGTTCTTGATGATAATTGCTTTCCAAAACAAGGCCGTGCAAACCTATGGAAAGAGAAGGTATTTAGACTTCAAGAGGCAATTCAACCTTAACTCTAAACATGAGATAAAAAGGTGTAAAACCTATAGGATTTGGGATTCTAGTGTGATATACCCATAAGGTGAAATGGATGTGAAAGTGCCAATCCTAACCTGAGGCATCAACCATTTTGGTAAGCATGTTGATAAGGGTTTTATTCGAGGCTTCAGCCTATCCATTTACTTGTGGGTGATAAGGTGATGAAAAGATAAGTCTAATACCAAATACATTACACAGTCCTTGAACTTGTTTATTTTTGAAAGATTTTCTATTGTCGATGATGATCTTATAGGGAACACTAAAATGGAAAATGATGTGATGGGTAATATGTTTGACAATCTTTTTAGCTTTTATCGAGACAAGGGAAATATCATCCACCCATTTGGTGAAATATTTGATTATGGTAAAGATATAATGATGTCATTGTGAAGAGTGGGGATATATTTTCACTGAAAATTTCTATACCTCATTGTGAAAAGGGCCAAAAGTCTATAAAAACATTAATACTATTGCTAGGTGCATGATGTGAATTAGCATGTTGTTGACACTTAACACACTTTTTCACATAATCACAATAGTCTTGGTTAAGGGTGGCCCATTAATAGCCTAGGAAGAGGATGTGTTTATCCATATTGAGTCCACCAAAGTGGCCCCCATAGATACCTCATGTGTCTCCTTGATAGCATGAGAGGATTCTAGACTACGAAGGCAACATAATAGGAGACCATCAAAAACACATTTATAAATAATTCATCCCATAATGGTGTAATAGGAGGTCTTATAAATAAATTATTGATAGACATTATTAGAGATGCTAGAGGGAACTACACCAAGATGAAGGTAGTCAAAGGTTTGTCAATACCAAAGGTTATGTAGAATCTCTTCCACACTAATGATGGATGGCATCTCTAACTTGGTGTAGGAGGGTTTGGTGAGGTGATGGCTAATTATTGATATTTTGGAGTCTAGAGGTACCAACATGATTTGAGAGGAAAGGGAAGCCATGGTAATGGTAGAATTGTTGGTGGATCATGGGGTGGTTTGGATATGGTAGTGGTCAAATGAGGCTAGGAGATCTGTGACTAGTTGTCTATATAATTACATCATTTCATTCTTTAACTAGTAACTTTTGTTAACTTGGTTGACCATAAGTTAGGATTCACCAAAGATACTGATTATTTTGACTCCTAAGGCTAAGGTAATTTAGAGACCTATTACTAGGGCTTCATACTTGGCCACATTATTGGTGCTTTTGAAGTCAAGTTTAAATGATAAAGGAAGTGGTTCACCAATAAGGGGGACAAGGATGATATAGGCTCCCCCACCAAACTAAAATTAAAACCATCAAAAAACATGGTTACTTGATTGATGAAATCTACTTGAGATAGGATTGAGATAGACTCATGTAGGAACTTCATGGGAGGTTGGTTTATTACTAGGGGTTCCTTGACTAGTTGGTCATTAATGACCTACCCTTTGAGTGATTTCTACTAGAATAAATCAAGGTCAAAATCAGATAAAAGAATAATCCACTTAGCCATACATTAGTTTTGGTATGGTTTGGAGTGCATGTATTTGAAGGGGTTAGTATTGGTTATGATAAACGTTTTATGGTTAAGAATGTAGTGCCAAAGTTTGGTGGCCATGAAAACTAGGGCCAAACATAGTTTCTTGTTATGTGTGTACTAAGTCTCATATTTGACAAGTGTGTGATTAATGTAATAGATGGATTGATCCTTATGTTGTTCATCTTGATGGGCAAGCATCACCCCTAGGGAATGGTCTATGGTAGAGATATAAAGGTAGAAAGGTTGGCCATCTTTAAGAGGTGTAAGGATAGGTGGAAATAGTAGGTACTCTTTTAGTGCATCAAAGGGCTTTTGATAATAGACATTTCACTTGAAAGAGACATCTTTTTTTAAGAGGTGGTGGAAGGGTTGACACTGATTGGAGATCTAAGAGATGAAATGATGAACGGATTGAAGTTTCAACTACAATATATGGAGTTGTTTAAGGTTGGTTGGAGGTAGCATCTCTAAAATGGATTTGATTTTGGATGGATCAACATTGATTCTTCAAAGAGAAATGATGAAGTGAAGAATTTTGCCTAAAAAGACCCCAAAAATACATTTCTTAGGATTGAGGTAGATGTATAGTGGATAAGTCACTCAAAGATAATATTGAGAATGGCTAAATAGTTTTTGTGAAGCTTAGACTTATTGAGAAGGTTATCCACATAGTATTCAATGATTGTATGGATAAGGTCATGAAAAATATAGGTCATGGCACATTGGTAGGTTGAACTAGAATTATTAAGACTAAAGGGCATGACTCTATAATAAAAATTTCCCCATGGGGTGATAAAGGTAATTATATGTTGATATTTAGGGATAATCAAAATCTGATTATAACCTAAGAATCCATTCATTAGAGACAACATCTCATGGCCTACTGTAAGATCCATGAGTTGGTCAATGCTAGGTAGAGTAAATTCATCCTTTGGGAAGGAAAGATTGAAGTCACAATATTCCACATAGATATATAGTCCCCTTATGGATTTAGTGATAGGCATGATATTCAAAACCCATTGAGGATAATCTATGGGTTGGATAAAGTTGATAGAAAAAAGGTGTTGAATCTCTTCTTTGACAAGGAGAGCTATGCGAGGGTGAATTTAGTGAAGTTTATATTTGACAAGTTTTGTGTCATAATTGGTTACAATGTTATGGGTGGCAATGGCTGGGTCAATACTAGGCATGTCAGCATATGACCAGGCAAATATAATACTATGATCTTGGAGGAAGGTAGAGAAGTCTTGAAGTTCTTAGAAGTGAGAGTTTAGCCAATTGTGATGATATGGGGGTTATTTGGAGTTCTTATGTCAATGTCTATGGTTAATTAATTCAACATGCTTGAGGTTTCTAAAGGTAAAGATTTGTGGATGGAAGAATCTAGTGCACCAAGGTAGGTGATAATATCATCATCATCCTAAAACTAGACATTGTTAATGGTAGGAGAGTCTTCTCCCATGAGTTTAGGATGGGTCAAAGGGATGGATATGGATTCCCCTTCCTTTTGAAAGGTTAGGGGGCCAAGGGTAATCATGTTGATGAAAAAAAATTAGGTGTGATGATGTCCTCATCCTCACCCATAGGTGGAGGGGAGTTGGTGAAGAAGGGGTCTCTTCTTCAACAATGGTAGGGGTAGTTTATTTCAATTTCTTCTTATTGGGTATAATGAAATTGAGGCCATGATTCTCATGAGGCTTTAAGGTCTCAATCGAGGTCAACATGTGTGGGTCATTCTCATATCATCCCAAAACAAATCCCTTCTAAGCACATTTGTGAAGGTATAGTTTGGCAAAGTCTAGGTTTTCCAAATAAGAGAAGGTAGAGGTGAATGGTTGAGGTGGAGAGGGAGTGATGACAATGTTATGTGGCTTGTCAATTCCCCCATAGATAAGTAGGTTTTATACTTTTGAGTCTTGAAGGGGGTAATGGGTCCAATGTTTGGGTCATAACCTAGTTGGTGGTTGAGTTTCCCATATTCTTGGGGAGTGAGGAGGGCATCAAGGGTGAGGAGATGGTATTCTCCAAGGGTAAGACATCGGAATGTAGGTTCTAAAGGGTTAGTGATGGGTATCCAGTCTATAGGGAATGATGAGCTAGTAGAGACCTTAGTGGAAGGGGAAGAAGTAATGGCTTTAGATTTCATGGGTGAGGGCTTGATGGTGGATATTTGTAGTGTTTTGGATGGAGGTAGAATAATGTCATTAGGTCAGTAGGCATATTACATGCTTCAAAAGGGATAGGGTTAGCTTGTATGGTAACAACTTGACCTTCATGTTTGAACTTGACATAACAGTGGAGGTTGGAAGGTACATAATCCATGGCCTAGATCCAAGGTCTCCCTAATGAAACATTATACTAAAATTCACCTTCGACCACATAGAAGAGTTTGGGTAGCATGTTCCTAGCTAGATATGAAGGATGATGTTCCCAAGGTAGTGGTCATGGTATCATTAAAATATCTAAAGCTAGCTAAAATTTTAGACATGACATTATCTAGTATCTTTATTTGCTCATAGGCATGGGAAGAGATGATGTTGATACTATCTCCCCCATCGATCATAACCCATTTTATGTGGGTTTGATTGATTTTTGATATAATAAAAAGAAGATGATCCAGGTCTTTAGGGTGGATAAAATGTATCTCTAAGTCCTCGAAATTAAGAAGGGTGGAGAGTTGAAGAGTACCAACAAAGGCTTTTATGGGTTGAGAATCCCTTGATCTAAATTTAAAGGCCTGCATAGCCTCAATCATGGCCTAAAGATGGTAAGGTGAGGAGGAAATGAGCTCATAGAGTCTCATTTTAGCAAGGGTTTGGTGGAGTTACTTAAGGATGCCCCTCTTGATGGACTCAGAGGGGTAACCTCTGAAGTGCATAAGATGGTAACTTTGGGCTTAGTTGTAGATGTGGAGGTTTGGATCTAGTTTGGTATAGGGTGATTTGGTGGGTATGTCCATGGAATGGACACATTAGCCTTCCCTTTATCCATTTATTATTATTGTGTGACCACATTAATGGTATGGCTAGAAGGGGAAGGTGTGATGGGGGGTTGGGTAGATTCTTCGTCATTCTAAGGTGAGAGTGGGGGGTTAAAAATGTGTTGGTGGTTGGTTATTGGGTGTAATGGTGGAGTAATGGGTAGAAGGTTGTATACCAAGAGATCACCCTCATCATAAATTTGGTGGATAATGGCCTAGAGAGATTTGTAATTATTCATGTCATACCCAGGTGTCCTATGATGGGAATAGAATTGATGGTCATTGTAGTAGGTTGGATTTGAACCAAGAGGATTAAAAGGTTTTATGGGAGGTAATGTGAGGTAGGAGGTCTGCACTAACCTTTGAAGAATGGTTGTATAGGATTCTGCTAGAGGTAAGGAAAGTTTTGGGCTCATGGTTTTGGTTGGTAAGATGGGTGTGTGGGTGGTAGAAGGTTGGGTAAGAGATGGTTTGGGTAAGGTGGTTCAGGTAGATAGTCTTATCCTAGGTATTTTGGTAGTTAATGTGGCCAAATTTAGTGGTTTGATTAGTTATGATCTGGGAAGGGTTGGTGCATTGGCCAATAAAAGTGTAGGTATAATCAATGGTAGTGGGTGACATATGTTGAAAGGGGTTTTCTTTTTAATCAAAGTGGAAGGGTGAGGCCCTAAGATAGAGAGCAAGGTAAAGGGAGGTAGAGGCTTAGTTTTATGTCCTTTCAATGCTTTCATCTCCTTGATTGGTGTGGGTCAAGACCTGGGTATAGTCTTGGGTGAAGTTAAGTCTACTTTCAAGGATGGGTGAACCAAACTTTGAGTAGGGAAGGTACCAAGATGTTTGAAAGGGTGGATTGGTGAAGAGGTGGCTTTTTTGGTTGACTAAGAAGTTGAAGGGTTGTTGGAGGTTTGAATTAGTTTAAGAGGTGGTGGAGAGATGATGGATTGGTTGGTTAGAGGCATGTTAGAAGGTTTAGGTTTGTTGATGAAGGAAATCCCTAATTATTACCAGAAAGTGGTTCTATCCATGTCTAGTTGTAAGGCAAATTCCAATTTCTGTACTATTGTGGAAAAAGGTATATGTATTAGTCATGATCTATGGGTAGTGCATGCAATAGATAGACTTTTAGGTTGAGGAGGATGCTTGGTAGGCTGGTTGATCTCTTGAGGTGAGGGAAGCAAGGTTGAGATAAATGTCCACCCATGGGAGGTGTGGGTATAAATGTTCCTCCTTTAGGGACAATATCCATAGGAGTAGCTATTTATTGGGTAATTGGTGAAGTTAGAGAATTAGGAATGTTGACTTGCCTAGATGTGCTAGTTGAGGTAGTATGTAATGATTCCAAAACTTATATTAGGGTCGCTAGGGAGAAAGGAACTTATTTGTTTTGGCTACCCAAATGAGGGTAAGGTGACTCTTGGTAAGCAAATCGGGGGAGGATTGGGTAGATTAGTAAACTAGGTCCTCATGGGTAGGTGTATTGAGAACCATATTGATCATGTGGGCATTATGAGAGCACTTAACCTATGTGTCCTCTACTTTGATATGGACATGGTTAGAAAAAGGTTTCCTAAAGATGTCAAGAGATAGATTTTGAGGGGAATTGGGATTATCCAACATGAGTTCCCCTTTATTGATAAGACTCTAAACAATATTCTTGAAAGTATTACATCAGCTATCATTGTGTCCAATTACCCAATGAAAATCACATAGGTCATTCTCATTGTACCAAGAAGATTCTAGATGAGAAGAATCAAATTAATGGGGAGGTTTGATAAGTGGAAATTGTATAAGATTAGCTTTTATTAGCTTCTATGGAACCAAGGTGTAAGATTCTCCAAGTGGATTGAATTATTTTTAGTTTTTTCTATTTGGATTCCTTGTATTTTAAATTGGAGGTAATGGGAGAATTTTTTTGATTGACATTAGTTGGAGGGGTGGTTTTAAGGATGATGAAATTCACGGTTCTCCTTGTCCTGGTTCTGTTATTGGCTTGGTTGTTGGGCTTGGAGGAAGAGGTTTCATTGGTCCTGAAGGTAGAGTTCTTGTTTCATAACATAAATTTACCCTGATCTATTGCCCACTTTTATAGCTTATGTGCCATGGTAAGATCCTCATCAAAGGTTTTGTAGCTTTGGATACATAGTGTAGAAGATATATGTTTGGTGCAAGCTTGATTGAAAATTTATATAAGTTCAGGTCGAGGTAGGGAAAATGAAAGGTGATTAATCAAGCTTCTCCAAAGAGTGACAAAAATGGCAATGGACTCATTGTCAAATTCCTTGATAGAATAGAGGTCTGTGATAGAGACATTTTTGTAAATGTTAATGAAAAAGTGATGTAAGAAGACTTGTGCTAGTTGGGTGAAAGAGAAGATGGAATTCTTGGTGAGGTAACTATACTAGTCGAGTATTTGGTAGGATAAAGACATGGGGAAGGTTTGAAGGAGAAGGACATCATTGTAAGAAATCATGTAACATGCATGCCTAAAATCCCTAAGATGTTGTTAGGGGTCCTCTTTTCTTTCAAATTTGGTAAATTTTGGAAGCTTTCATTAAGGAGGGTAAGGTCTAATGGGGATAGAAGGGTGAATAGGTTCATTAAAAATTTGATCATAGGATAAGATGTTATGAGATTCTAAAATGGATCACTCAAGTTTGGTCATCTTGTCCATGAACATTTTTAGTAGGTTAGTTTGAGGTGCTGCACCAAAAGGATTATAAGGTTGGTATTGTGGTTGAGGTTGGACAATGTATTGGTAATTATTTGGTGGTTGAGAGGCTACCACATGTTGGAATGTGGATTCTAGAGGTTGGGTAGTGGGTACATAAACTTATGGGTTAGGGATGTATCCTAGATTGAGTGTAATGTGTAACTAATAATAAGTCCTTGTGGATTGGGCATGGGTGGAAGTTGGGTTGGTGATAAGAGGGGAGGTAACAACCTCTATGCTAATGGGTGGTGAGGCAGAATGGATAGATACCCTTAAGCTTAGTAAAGGGGTATTAATCGATGGGTTAGGTCTGATAGAGGGGAGGTTAGTAATGCTAGTGGTGGGTTATCTAGATATAAGTGGGACATGATGTGTTAATGGTTAGGTTGTCCCCAAGGTAGAGGAGTAATTAGTATGGGTGGAAGGTGTAAGGGTAATGGTTAGTTGGATAGGCTAGTTTTTAGTCATAACATCAAAGGGGTTCATAGATGAAGATGCCTAGGTGGTTGAAGGTTGGGTGGTGACTAAGGTAACATGGATACCCTTCATAAGGTGAGATGTCATGCCATAAGGAGGATCTTGAGGTGGAATTTAAATAGGGATATGGTGAGGAGAGGTGTTAAGATAATGTTGATGAGAAACTAGATTGTTGTCTAGAAAAGTGGTAAAATCCATATCTCCTTATGGAAATACCTTAGGGAAAGTGGGGCTTCGCAATGGACAAGGTGACTCTTTTGACTTAAATACATACTCCATAGATGAGGAGGTATAAGAGGTTGATTTAAGTGATGGGTTTTGTTCCACCAAGTGTCTTCATTGCTAATGAGTGAGAACTATACAAGAAAAAGGGGAGAGAAAAAAGAAGAATCTCACCACTCAAACAAGAAGAATATAAGAAAGTGATCAAGGAAATCAAGACACACTATGAAGTATGTTTAAGCCTATAGGTTAGTTTTAATCTCTCTTTTGGATTATGCCTTAGTTTATGAGAATGTGTGATAGAATTTGGCTTGTAGATCAGGTACTATAAAAGCAGTATATGGTTAGTTTTGGGTTGTTCAGGTACTCAAAAGAATATGTATTTGAATCAACACATAAATTGGTATTTGGGCCTACCCCATTAGTTCATAGGTCCACAGTGATAAGGGTGTTGGGTGATTAGCCAATATATATTGATGTCTAGATTTTATACTCAACTAGAGAGCTGAGTTGGTTCTCATCTTGGTAATGATCTCCAAGTAGGATTATTGAGAATGGGTAAGGTGACCACTAGGTGATGATATCCAATTTGGGCCTTATCTCAAATTGTTTTGATGTTTGATTGATGAAAGTGGTCTGGCTAGTGTGTGCAACAAAAGTGATGATATCATAAGATTACTATGATTTAATTCAAAGTGAATTGATGATAAAAAACAAGAAATGGATGTAGTTGATTTTAAGCCCCAAAATAAATTTTATTTTCAATTATGAGCACCAAAAGAGAGAAGAGCATACAAATGCAAAGAAAATGTGAGTAAATACTCTAGGTCCCACAAGATGTGCCCGAATGTTTCATGTAATTTTTTATCTTTAGTTCTAAAAATAGGAAAATGAAACTCAATACGGGTATGGTTGAAAAAACTATTTGTTTGTGTACACATTGAATCAATAGAATATGAGGAGATCCTCTTTGGCTTGGGAGGAAGACTTGCAAATAAGAAAGCACTAAAGAAAACTTATTTGTTAATTAGATAGTTGGGTGGATTGCCTTGTGATAGCTAGATCTTGGAAGCAAGAGATTCCTTAGGGGCTATCAATTCACACATTTTGAACAATCAATTTGATAAAATAGAAATAAGGTACTTGTATCAATAATCAAAAGGTACTGAAATCAAATATAAGAAAGCTTGCTAGAAAAGTAGACTATAAATGACCTAATTAGTGATAAACTAATTAATATTAGTGCTAAAAGGTTAGGTTATGCTTCAAAAAATTAGAAATAGGCTTGTGACAAGTTAGAAAAATAAAAAGGTGGATTTGGTTGGGTGTGGGTGGGTTAAATCATCTTGCTCGTTTTTCTACCATAGGTGACCATCAATGATTGACTATGGAATTCTAGGTTTGATTAATAGAAGATGATAGGATTTTCATAGATGAATTCTAAGAGTTAGGCAAGGGTTAGATTTATTTTGAAAGGGATTAAAATCACATGAATATTAACAAAAAAGTACTTATCTTAATAGAAGTTAGTTAGGTGGGTGGTTGATGTAGTTATCATGTTAGTGGAATCTGGATTGATTCTAGCATAGTAATGGTATCTAAAAGTTTGGTTGAGAGACAATGGCAAGTTGACTCTCAATAAGAATACTGATAAGTCTTGATAATGATAATTATGCCAATTGACCTAGTTGACCTACAAAATAAAACCCCTAAATGCTTGAGCTCCTGATAATTATTATAGATGGATTTGACCTCCCAGGCCTCTATCTCTTATAGGCATAAGTAAGAGGTGGAAGTGAAGTTATAATTGGGTCATCTAAATATAATTCATGCATACAAAGGCTCATATCACAAATTAGATAGTTTATACTTAGAAAAGGGTCAGTAGAGCTTGCATCCTCTTGGTGAGAAAGTGGATTGTGACTATCGATGGTTAAGGGTTCCCAAGGCTAACTAGCAATGGTCACCCTAATCATCGATGATCAAGGTCCCCAAGGATAGGGTCCTAAAGGTTAAGGTTACTCAATTAGTTGCAACTGAGTGCAAATTGGTTGGTTTAGGCTTGATATGTGTATGTTGGTCCTAAGAGGGTCTAGGCTACTTTGATAATTGGAATCATAGGTGTGTAGATTTTTGATGTCTACATAAAGTATGGGAAAAAATTAAGATTTTATTTCATTAATTTTTTTGGATATCTTAGGTAGACTTATTTTTATCCTTCCAAAAAAATTATGTTTTGTATTTTTTCTTTCTATTTTGGCAGCCATATCTTTCTAGAGTTTTATAGACAATGCTTGTGGACTTGAAGGTACATATTGTAGAGAAATTGTAAAGGGGGTCGAGCATACTATGATGACTGAAGGATCATAATGGGAAATATATTGGGAGATTAAAGAAATAGATAGATGATAAATATTTTCAATTCTAAAAAAAATCTAATGTGTTAGCTTGTATTTATAAGGTTATAATTGTTTGTAATGACCCAAATTTTATAAATGTATCCAGTTGTAGAGAACCTGCTACAATTTTTTATCCAAGTCCAGAAAATATACACAAGATTATGATAAAGAATTCATAGATATTAAAGGGCCATTATCACTAAATAATTTATGGTGAAATCTATGGAATTAAAGGTTTTGACCAACTAGTTTTGTTAATAATTTCTAGACAAGTAGTGAAGGGAGAGATCTGTAAGATAACAAATAACAATTCATGTGGAGTAAAATATAGATCTAAGTGTAAAGTTAGAAGGGTATTTAAAAATAAGTATAATTTGACTTTATATTTTTAGTGGGAAATTCAATTAGATTTTTAGTTTTAGAAAACATTATTTAAACCCAATGAAAAATAATTTATAGGAAATGTTGATGCATTTCTAGTACACATTTTTAACTATTACCAAAAATCATAAGGGATTTACGTAAGCTAAATGGGTAGGATATTCCTACATTTATTAATTCTAAAAAATTATATTATGTAATAGATATAATTAATGACTAACCACTACCACATTTAAAAATTTATACCTTTCAAAATCTAGAGCATTAGTGTAGACACTAGAAAACTACACACTTGCAGTTCTAGGTGTCTGAATGCCTCAGGACCACTTTAAATCCTCCTAAAACCTTTTTAAACCCTTCTACCACCCTCTTAACTTAACCAAAGTCTCTATTATACCCATTTATATTCAAAAAGTTTTATTTGAAAACATCATTCAAAAATAGTTTTTGAAATCACTATTCATAAAACACTATTCACCATCACTATTCACTGTGGGACCCACTTTCACTATTCATGATGACATGCCATATGACATGGAAAGTGACATGGAAAATGACATGCAATATGACATGACAAATGGCATGGCATGTAACATGAAAAAATGATGTGGCAAAGTGACATGGCTTGGTACCCCACCTTTAGCCCCTTTTTCCAAGATGCTTAATGACCTCATTTAAGCATTACAAGGGTCCTAACTTGAAATGGGTCAAATTTATCCTTAAGGGTAAGTAATTTGACTTGGTTTTACATTTTAACATGAAAATATTGTTCAAAATTAACTTACCTTCCCCTTTCACACCTTGGGAGAGACAAAGAGCCCCCATTTTGGAGTTCTTAGCCCCAATAAGAGACTTATCAGGCCAAATTGGAATCTTCACCCACCTCACCTTGACTCACCCATTCCACCATAGGAATATCCCACCAACCCCATAATTGACCTTGGATAAAAATGTGCCATACTTCTAAGATACCCTCTTTTGGCATGTTTCCTCATAAAAGAACTACAAATACCCCCCCTCTCCTTCACCCAAGAAAGAGGTTGAAAAGTTAGAGTATTGATGCCCAAATTTTATTTCAGGTGTTCATCCATTTCAATGAGGTCATTATTCTTCCACATCTTAGAGGAAAATAATTCAAAGTAACAAAGCTTTGCCAAAATTGCCTCAAAACATCTTCATCAACAATCTTCAACAAAGCATCTTCACCAATAAGCATCTACAAACATTGAGTTAATCTTTTAGTTTGTTTTTTCAATTTATTTATTTATTTATTTTTGGCCTCCCTTCCATTAACCTTTCCACTCCCATCACCATTATTATCTTCATCCCTTCCTCATCTTACCATTTACCCTTTTACCCCTTTACCCCATTTTTCCTCTTTACCATATTCCTCACTTGACTTCTTTCACCTCTTTGCCAAAATCAACATATTCTATTCTTTGAATCATATATCCATTTACCCTATTTTATCTTTTCAGCCTTGATAATTTATCCAACCCAAAAACGTAATCCTTTTGACCCTTACCATTTTACCCAAACCTAAAAACTATGACCTTGCCTTGACTAGTTTTAGCATGTGCTAGATTTAATCATTTTTCTTTGAATAAATATTTCATTTATTTTTGTAATTAGCATTTAATTTATCATTAATTTAAATTAAATTACCTTTCTTTTATTTTATCATCTTCAATTTTTATTAGGGGAGTGGATTGACATCCATCCAAGGAAGCTTTAGCTTCTTGTATCTAGCATATGTTAGGCAATCCACCCTGCATCTTTGTCTAACCAAAAATATTGTGGTAGTGTTGTCTTATTTTAAGTATTCCTTCCAAGACAAAAATGATTTATTTATTTGTCTGGTCATCAATGACCACACATTTACCATGTACACACCCTTCATCTTGTGTTTATATCTTTTCTCATAGAAAACTAAGAAAATAGAAAAAATTTACAAAAACACATCAGTTCTAATCAAGATCCATACCATGTACTATGAAATTAGTCAACATTCACATCAATATTTTACCTTGATCTTAAAACTATAGTAGCATTTAAACCATTATCTAGATGAAGCCTTGTATAATTTACGAACTAGTTATAAACACATAATTTCTTAAACATATGCTAGTATGATACAAAACAAATAGAAATAAAATAATAATATTAATCTATAATTATGAAATCATTCAATATCATATCCCAAAACATAGATCAAATAATGATGTTAATATAATATTATGATATGAAACTAATTTAACTTTTTAGGGTGATGGAGTTTAAGCCATAGGTTATTAAAGGTCTAAGTATAATAATTAGGGTATAATTATGCAATAAATACATCCATTAATTTGTGAAATAACTGAGCTAAAATGATATTTATAGTAATATTAATAGGTGACAAATAAATACATAGATTGAAATAGACTGAGATAGATTATCTAGAGGATGAAAACAATCACAAAACTTGATTAGGGTGTCATAAATAGGATCCAGGTGTCAAACCCCTTTATGCATAGTAGTACCCTAATCTAGATAGTAGTGCCTAATGGTGCTAGTGTTAATATTTAGTTCTAATGTCTTATTTTAAATGATTTATGGGTTTCATAAATTAGGTCGTGTTCCATCTTTGGTCTAAATTTAAAGATTTTGCAATCAATAATTTTTCCTATAGCATTGTTTTAATCCAAAAACCCTAGGTTCTTATGCTTGTGAAGGTTTGAATGAACATTATGAGAATAAGGGGTTAGTGGTTATAATGTGTTGGATGTGTGATCCACACTTGTTTGTGATCACATTGCCTACATACCAGTAATCTGAAGAGGGATCAAGCCCATTTTTGTTCTCCTACCTAAGAGTTTGGTGCAAGTATAAGTGAATGCTAGTATGAGTGTCAACTTGAGCATTATGAATGTGCTTAAAAATATAAATATGAGTAATCTTATCTTAAAAAATATGTAGATGGTTATATGAAAAACTAGGGTAGAATAGGGATTAATAACCTTTATTGTGTACCACTTATTCTTAGCTCATTTGTGTGTATTTGAATCTAATTTCCATCTAGTGGATAAAGGGCTAAAACTCATGTATAGATATTGTTCTAGTGATTATTTGGGTATTAAAAGAGGTCTAGGTTAGCCCTATGTGGTTTCTCATTTGAAAATATATTCATTAGAGATAAAAGGAGGGAAAAGGGTAACAGTGCCCAAACTAGGACACTAGCATCATGGGGCTCTACTGTCCAAATTATGGCACTAGTGTTGAGGTGGAAAAATATGGGGCACTAGGGGATAAGATGTTAAAGTTAGAGACTAGGACTACTTTATGGATGTTTGGGGATGTGTGTGGCCTACACAAAGTCTAGATAAGTGTCTAAATAGGCCCTAAATTAGGTTTAGGGCTAATCTAAGGATGGGTGGTCTCAAGTAACACTCTTAGCACTTAAATGTCATTTTTAGACATTTATAAAAAAATAATAATACCAATACTTTAACATATGAACATAGATAAATAACATATGTGATATATTGTATAATCACTAGATAAAATAATAATAAGCAATAAAACATGCACATTAATGTAACAATCACAAATTTTATATATATATCGAAACAAGTAACTACATCACAAGGTTTTCAACTAAAGTTAGCATCGAAAATGTAATAATATCCATAACTATGTTCTATCCAACACAGGTTATAGACCAAGTCAATAAAACAATAATAAATTCTATATGAAGCATTTTTAACCAAATAAGTATTCAGATAGAGGTGAGCTAATGTAAGAAAACTCATGCATGCCTATTCATGTACTCATAGGATGGCCTTCATATAAAACTTATTAATAACTTATAAAGTTACTTGATCACTTTCATAGGATATAAAATAGCATGTACCTCATTAGGTAAAACAAAAAGCTCAACAAACAATTATATAAAGTGAAATCGATCTAATAGAAAAATGATCATATTAAGCTTGCATAAGAAAGATCTAACAAACACATAGGTAGGCAGTGATCATGGAAATACTATTTCCAAATAAATACAAGTTTTAGAATACTTTATCAAAAAAGAAAACATACATAGGATGAAGTTGATATCATCCTTACAGGTAGCTTAGGGAGATTATATTAGCAGTTGTGTATTTGATCAAAAGGTGAAAGTGTAATGTAAAATCCTATATGATTAAGGAAATGTTCTTATATCCTCTTAAGATGCTTCAAAAACCATGTTTACGTTCCATTTTAAAATTTATCAATTCTACCAATATGATTTAGCCTCATTTCCTTAGGGGTGATTATTGGATACTTAATCCACTTGGTTTATATTTTCAAGTTAATGCATATCTTATAAATTATATTTTTAAATATATCCAAACCTTATTTTATGTTATTCACACATAAATTCAAACATAATTTTTTTAATTTCCTCATGAGTTCTAAGAACTCTATGTAATTATATTAAGTTTACTTCTTAATCCTTAATCACTTAAGTGACTTATAAATCAACTTAGTTCATTGTCATTTAGACTAAGTGTTTTGTTTAATTCTAATGAATTAAGGCTTAGTAACATTCATTTACCCTTTAATAAAAATTCATTTCTCTATCTTATCTCCCAAGGAAGATTTTACCAATTCAAAGCTTAATTATTTATAACTCAAGTCATTATTCCTTACAATTCCATAAAGAATACAATTCTTTCTATTACAATAAAATAGGAACTTATTAACATTCCATAGGTAATTCCAAATAAATGAGATATGTTCCTCTATCACATCATGATTCATTTTTAATAACCATTGGAATTTATGTCCTTGAATTAATCATCTATTTTCAAGCTTTTTTTTAGGTTACTTAACTTATAATGTACATGAGATTAGTGCATGAATAATTGTATCTTAAGTTTTTAGTTTTTCAAAACAACATTTCCAATAGTTTTATAATAGTTTCATAATATTTCTATCACTTGAATTTGATATTATCAATTCCAATTTAGAAGGATATGAATAATTTGAAAGGGGTTTCCCATAGAGCCTCAAAAATCTTTATTAAAAGTTCCAACTATAACTCACCTCATAAATAGAGCACAAAGTCATATTTTAGAATGATTATGTTTATAAAAGTCCTTATGAATTTGTTAAATAATAATAAATTTTTGTAAGTCCTTAATATAATCTTAGTAAATAATCTATCTTCACAAAAGTAGATTGTTATAGATTAAGGTATTTCTAAATTATTTTATAGTCTAACAGAAAGATATCATAATTTTCTAAGAATAAGAATTAAATCAATGTGTACAAGTAGTATATGTAATTGCTTTATACATACTTAACATAACTCTTCAAATTTTTCATACACTTTAATAAACACAAAATTCACGTAGTGTCTCCTAAATGAATCTCATAAACTTAATTCCAAAGAAACTAGTAATCATAATGAATTTCCAACTAACTTAGTGCCTTATTCATGAGATAAGACAATTATGAGTATTCATCAATCATATTAATCTAAAAAGATTCACATAAAATTATTATTATAATAAGTTAACTAAAAAAACTTGTTAAAACTATACAAAGAGATGCATCAACATACTCAGATTTTGTATAAAAATTTGAGATTCAAATGGAAATTTTCCTACATCAAAAACCTTAATTCCATACAGTGTTTAAAAAATGAAGGTAAAACATTAATTCATGAAACTATACCAGCTTGATCATTGTTGCTAATTGATTATTAATTAATCATGAAGTTATGGAACAAATTTATAATAGTTTTACTTATTTAAATCCACTATATAAATTTAACAAAGGTAGTATTTTTTATATTGTCTAATGCAACAACAAGATTCCTTAAAGTTGTATATGTGGCAACATAATGAATGGATTTATAATCTAAAATATCACTCTACATTTTATAATTATAAATCAATTTGAATATAAATAACTTATTTATGTAATTTAAAAATATTAATTACATTACCTATCATAATTGGAAATATCAAATATAATCAATGAATATAAGTATCCAAAAATTAATCATCTCATTTTACAAAATGATCTTCTTCACTTCATCATCAATATTAAAAATAATGCACAGTTTGAAGAAGTATAATAAATAATAATCTACATGCAAGTACAACAAAGTAAAATTTTGCCTCTCCAATCTGAATGAGCCCAACAATAAGTGGTCCTAAACCACCCCATCCATTAGTTAGATGTGATTCAGGAAAATGAAGAGAAGTGAGTATGATTAACAATGACTATTGATATTGATTCAATATAAAAACTTGAAAACATTTAAACAACATTGTTTACATTCTTGGTTAAAAACACTAATAGCTTTTTAATAATTCCAACTACTACAACTCATGTTAGAGATTTTAAAATTTTGAGATTAATATTTCAATCCATGGTGTTACACCTGTAAGCCCTAATTATTCATTAGCATACAACACTTAAAATAAATGTAACTACATTACTTCTAGTAACCTTGAATACAAATAGTATTCTTTAAATATTTACATATAAATAGATCAAATTTAATGACATAAGTAGATTTTGGAAACTCATTCTAAAATAACATGATTAGAACAACCTCAACACCATAATAAAAATAGAGAGACATAACCTATTCATATTTCAACCCAATAAGATTCATTAACTTTGCACAAAATCCAAAGATTGTAGTTCAGCCCACTAAGCCTCATAATTTATGATTCATATTCTATTTAATGAATATAATATGATCCAAAAATGCATTTTATATATACATATTTATTTGTATCCCATGCATTGAATGCTAATTTAAAAAATATAAGCAAGCTAGAGTAGGAACCTAGTTCATTGTTAACACATAAGGTTAATGAAAGATCAAATCTCAGTAAATAAGATTATAACACCAAAATGAAAATGATGCTCACCATCAAACCCATTCAACATTCACACCAAAAATACCATGTATAAAATCTCAATGTAATATCCAAGTGTCAAAAAAAGTCTTAGAATTATCACTAACCATCATCTATTCAAACTTGTATCCCAAAACCCAAGTCACCAAATATGAAATCAATATAACCAAGTCAACATCTGACCCTTTATATGATCCTAAAATGAAATTATATTATATTGTAAAATAAAATCATGTTTCAAGTCAAAAACATTAATGATAAGTAAACTTGATTTACTTATCCAATTCAAACCTTCCACAAAATGATTGTAGATAGAACATACATTGTAAAACCATGATGCCATTAGATAAGAAAATGATTTCATTTAGATTTTTTACAAAATTATTTCAAAAATATAAGTAACAATAAACTTGGTAAATATTGGCATTCGAATGGAAAATAAAAACCCATTAAAAATCATTTTCACAAGTCCATTTGAATAAAAAGTTTGCCATTAATTTCAAACCCTAATCCAATAATAGAATAGTATATAAAAATACTATGGCCTCATAACCATAGATAATGTAAACAAAACCCTAAAACCGATGGCGTCTATAGTTGGTAAAGATGAAAAACAATACAAGATCTAAATAAAAATAGAAACTAATTTATTTTGCATACTCATAGAACTAGATTTGATTCCTAAAGAAAACCCATATATGAAAATTCCTAAACATACACATACATGTGTATAAAATTCAATGCACAACTTACTTGGATGCCTATTAGTAAAAATTCAAATGAATGGTGAGTATAGTTGATTATTTGCTTTCTAAAAACTTTTAGCTTCCATCTCTCCATGTAAAAACTAGTCTAACCTCTTTTGAAACCTTGAACTAAATAAAAATATAAAAAAACCTCTACATGGCCAACAAGGCAAATACATTACTATAGTTCAAACTTCATGATAAGCTCGTAGTGTTCAAGCAAACAACTACCCCATTATTTTGCTTGGTCACCATTCTCCAAAAAAATTGGTATAATTTCCTCATGTGTTGTGCTCTCCAAAAACATAATTCAAAATGAACAAGAAAAAATCTTATTTGGGTTGGGAAGCCTCTTGACTTCCATATCTTGAGTGGTGAGCTAATGTCACATACCTAAGTCAAACAACCAACCTCCAAACTAGTTCTAAGTCCCATGGTTCATGTCCCCATTCCTTACCTATCCAAGCCAAGACTTGGTCATCTCAAGCATTTCCAACAAGAGACCAAATAAGATTCCAACAAAACCAAGACCCTAATTGCAATAAATAAATAAAATGATTTAATATGTTCAAACAATAATCAAATATTAAATTCCCTTTTCAATTTTAAGCAAAAATATGAAATAAGACCAAATCAAAGATAAATAACATAGTTGAATAAGACTATGCCATTTCAATAAATATCAAGAAGTGTTTAAATTTACTAAGAGTCAAAATGAAAATTGAATAGAGTGATGCATAAGTGAAAAATCGAAACCAAGTCAAGACCCAATTTAGATATGAAATCTAATCCAATCCAAGATAAATACTGAGCAATTTAATTCAAGCATAATAACATCACAATTCAATTCATAAAATAATCAAAGATCATTTTTTTCAATTTTAAATTCATTATTTCTTTCCATTCACTTTCTCAATCTCACCCAAATGCTTAGAGTCATATCCAACCTAGTTCATATCATGCACCTATGGTCACAATATACCATTATCAACATCCATAATATTTAAGAGTAATAAATTCAATTAAAAAATTAATTAATAATAATACCATTAAAGTAAATAATGAATCAATAACACATTAATCATGAAACATTTAATGCTAAAATGAAAGTGCATAATAGATAATTGTCTCAACAAAATCATTATAGATCAAATCATAGATCATAGAATTGTATCACAATATGAAATTAAGTCATCATGTTATTGAAATCATAATGAATATGGGGGTGAATCGGTCTTCAAAACATTCATTCAATTCCACTTAACATTCATGAGCCATTCATACAAACATATAGATCAATCAAGGAGAAAAAAACCATAAACATGAACATGAAATATAAGAAAACATCACATATGTGGGAAAACCTAAAGGGGAATAAATCCCACTAATATCTATAAATGGAATATAGTCCTATAAGATAAAATCCAAATTTAGTGAAGAACCAAATCCACATGGAGCACCAAACCCAACTATTTAAGCACCCACTTGACTAAGCTTTAGCAATTGCCCAATAACAAGGAAGCACCAACCCCTTATATGAGTCAACACTAAATCATCCACCTATTTATCACCTTTATAACATTGTGTTTCTCAACCAACAAATCATGATCACCTCTTTATCTCTACACATTCTTATCCCTCTCAAACTACCATTAGGCCTCTTCAAGAATAATTAGGTAATATGAAATTGATCTCCATACTTATACCTCCTATTATATATCCATGATATTACCTCTAGTATATTTTGATGGTATATAAGATCTCCTTCCACTCAAGGATCTTCTATCTCATTTGCTTCTCAATCCAATCCACTAACTAGCCCAAATAAGCCTATTAAACCTTGCTTTTATACCATCCTCATGCTCATACATGCCTTGGTCAGCCACACACACTTTTCCACTTATAATTTCCACATAATAGGCCTTATGACATGTTACAACAATAATTAATCACAATCATAGGTCAGCCATAACTCAATATGTTACACTCCTTCATGGAGACCTATTAGGCCTTTTTAGACACAGCTTACACTTTATCTTCCTTTGAACACTTCAAAAAACTACACATATGGTATAAAAATATCATATAAAAATTTAAAAAAAAAACCTCCATTAGTGTCTTCTATTCTCAAAAATACATTTTACAATAAATCACTACTTGAAACCCTTCATTAGTACTTAGTCTTGTTAGGCCTGTGTACACCAAAAATCTACCTTTCAATACTAAAGATTCAAACTCACTTAAGCCACTAAAACATGGAAATAAATCACATATAATGAAACAAAATTAACTTAATGTCATAAAAATATGATTGAAACACTTAAACTCAGGGAAAAAAGTCTTAAACTCATCTCTTTAGTATGCTCACTCAGAACTGCCAGAACTATAAAAAACCAATCATGAAACTACTTGACATAAAACAAATAAAAAGACACTTTAATGATTGTAAATACATTAAAAATATTATATAACATATTATTAACAAATAAATCATAAAATCCTTAATCTCTAATACCAAACATTGGTCTTGTAGACCAATCTCCTGACCTTATCTCACACAGTCTTGCTTGAACTAGACAAGCCATTTTAGATTCAACATTATAACCTCTTAAAATGACTTTAAAGATTTAAAAAATAATTAAAAGGACTTTAAATTCACAAAAAACAAAACCATATGCATTATACACTTAAAATTAGGGCATAGATTCTCAAACTCATCACTACAATTTGTTTACTCAAAAATGCCAAGACTGTTAAAAACATAGTCATGAAACATCGACCTTCAATACATGTATAGCCATTTTAAAGACTAATAATTAATTAAAATTATCCTAATATATCTTAATAATAAATTTAAACACAAAAATAATAATTTCTAATGGAAAATATCAAACTTACAAACTGATCTCTAAACCTCTCTCCCCTTAGTCACATTAGAACCATATAAGCTATTTTGGATTCAATTTTTTCACCACTATACCTGACTTCCAAGATATATAACAATAATTAATAATATATATATTTCATAAAAACCATATTCATTAACTTTGATCCATCATTCCACCCTTAAAACACACCAAAAACCAACTTCTCATACTATCTAGGTTTTGCATTGTTTGCACCATTAGGCTTGTTAGCAACTGGCCTACTTAGATCATCATTTTATCAAAATTGATGGATATAACCTATAAAAAAACCACTATTGGCATAAAATAAAATTATTTAACCTATCTATAAAATCATTTTCAAACTTTATCCAGTATAACTTTTGATAGTTACAACAACTTATTCAGAAACAACCCTGCATCTTCACATTTTCTCTCTCATCTCTCTAAAAACCAGCACTTAGAGGTACCTAGGATAGTAAAATACAATATAAAAACAATTAAATATTCATAAAAATTCATTCTAGGCACTTTTGATCAACATTTTCAATAGTGGGTCCCTATTAGGGTTCTAAAAGGGTTTAAACCTATCTTTAGTGTTAACAATCATTCATAAAGTATAGCCCCTCAATCCAAAAAAATAATGCTCAAAATTTTGTGCTAGGACCCTTACACATATATCATGAACTTATTATTTTCCCATGAAATTTTTTGATGAACTTATGAGCACATGAAAATCCTTCTATTTTTGAGAAGCCTTCATTCTAAGCACTTGAGAAACCTTCAAACAACTTTTCATGCCTTGTCATTCAAACTATAACCTTAAATTTCATGAACAAACTTGAAAAAACATACCTCACCTTTGGAAATGATTACATGATCTCAAAAACCTTAAAATATGATCATGACCCCTCATTAGTCCATACTCTCTCTCTTTACTCTCTAGACCTTGACTTGAAAACCACATTAAGCCTTAAAAATAACCTTCAAGCCTCTTTCCATGTACTCTTCATGTCACTCACATACTCAATAAACCTCACAAAAATAATCATGAATGCTTTCACTCATCTCACCAACCCACCATGTTCATACTTTGTCATGATTTCTCTTCATACAATAATTGATTTTAGGCTACTTAAGCACTTGACCTCCATGCCTATTTACATTATCTCAATACTTCACTATCATGCTCAACATCTCACTCTCATGTCATATAACCTATATCATGCTTGAAAATTGACATACATCCCTCACATGCCTTGAAAATAGATCATGATATCTCATTAGGATAGGTAGGGTCCAAGTAAAGATCAATACAAAATGCCTTACCCTCAAAGACCCACCTTACAACACTTATTAAGGATTTTATACCTAACTCTTAAGCCCATAAAATTTCAAACATATCACTTTCATAAGATCACTAACTTCACCATGCTACCTGCACATACCTTCTCACAAGGTCTATACTAGGCTTCACAAGACACCTTAACTATGTTCAAACATACTATAGACACTAGAAAACCTTACACTATGTCTCTAGATGTCACATCAAAATTTTAACCACCCCTTGGCCCCCTTTGGGTTAGATTATTTACAAATTCTCCCATTATTAACCTTACACCATTTTCCAAGGAATTAGTTTCTAGTCATTGGTGGATTAGCCAATTTTGACTATGTCCCCTCGGCTAGCGATGGTCAACCCTCAACCGTCGATGATTGATCAGACCATCGATAGTTGCTTAAACACTTGTATGATCAAAGGATTCAACTACAATTCAAATACAACTCACTCATTGATTACTAACTATCTAATTTTAAATTGTTTACATGATGAATGCATGTTAGACTATTTGATAAACTATTTTTTAAACTCTTCATTTCAACCCTCCTTTGATCTATATTAAGATATAGAGAGGAGGATATGTGAGAGAGATTTGTGTGCAAGATATTCTTACTCCCAAATGAATCCAAAATCTTGCCAACAAACTAGAGCTAGACAGAGGCTTGAAAGGCATTTCAATATCTCCACACAAAGTATTTGGCTACCATCACTCTAACCACATAGCTCCAGGCTCTCAAGTAGATTCACCTTCACTCTAAGACTTCTCTAGGCCATAAATTTACAAAAATATAAGTTTCTTACTCTTGTTTTGAGTTTAGCTATTTGGTTTCAATAAGTTTAGAGCCTGTATCTACTTTCATCTCTCCCCACAACCTCTCTAGTGTTAAAGGTTTGTTTCTTAGTCCTTGTCACTACATAAGGTCAAAAACATCAACTTGAACCATACTTTGACCATTTAAAATTTCATTTTAATATTATTTTTTTAAGCAAGCTATTTATTTTTAAAATTATTTATTTCATCTTGATTAATTAATTTCATTATGTTATGCAACCATTTCTTATCAACATTTCCTTAACATTAACTTAGCTAAAGTTGAATTGATAGCCTCTAAGGAATCTTATGCTTCTTGGATCTAGCTCATGCTAGGCATTCCACCTTATTATCTCACTAATTCATTATCTTCTAGTTTTTCTCTTATCTATAGGTCATCCTCTCAAGACAAAGAGGAGTATCCATAATCATATGATTCATGTGGACACAACACATTAGCTTCTACTAACCTTACCCTTATTTCAAGTTTTTACAACTTTCTTTATAGGAAAATAAAGCAAAATTTTAGGGAAAAATTTTGTCATGCCTAGTGGGACCATTGATTTATCTTGGGTTCATAGTTTGCATTTAGGTGCTTTATTCTTATTTTATGCTCATTTAAACAAAATAAAAAATTCTTTTGGGTATAAAATTAACCTTCATATACTATTTGCTTGAATTTTTAGCTCACATAGCTTAAATTAATCAAGTCAATCAACCTTAGTCTCACTTATTTGTACACACAAGACCAAACCACTTACACCTAATCAAACATAAAACAATTGACATAAGGCCTAACTAGGATTTCACCACCTAGCGGTAAACCTTCACCCTTGGCTATCCTATTTGGATGCCATTACCAAGAGAAGAGATCAAAACTCAGCTCTCTAGTTGAGTATAATCTCTGGGAATAGGTATATCTTGGCTAAGCACCTAACACCCTTCTCATGATAGTGTTTGAAGTGAGGGGGTAGGCCCCAAATCAATCCACATACTAACTTCCAACATAGAACCCTTTGAAAGCCTAAACTACCTAAAACCATCCTTAGATTTTATTTCTAGTACCTATTCCATAAGCCCAAGTTTAGTCACATATTCCTTTTAACTTAAGGCATAAGCCACAAAAAAGACTAAAAAGAACCTTGGGATTTAACGTGCTTTATTGTGTGTTTTATCTTCTTGAATTTTTCTTGTCTTCTCTTTATTTGAGTTGTGAGGAATCATCCCCCTTTTTTTGGTAACCTTATACCATCTTGCCTTCATCCACCTCATCTCCATTTCCTAGTTTAATAAGGAACCCACCCATATATTCAACTGGAGATCCTAACTTTGTTAGACTCATATATGACAACCCTCTTGCCTTAGAGTTTTACCTTGCATCACAAGCCATTTATGTTCTCAACTTTACTCATAACCAACCCAACCTTACCTATGATCAATCCAAATTCAACTATAACTAACCACCAACCTATCAACAACCCTTTGATCTCACCCATAACCAACCAAAAACCTATCAAAAACCCTTTCATCTTACTTATAATCAACCAAAAACCTTTCAATACCCATTTGACCATTGTCATAACCCACCTCAACTACAACTATCTCAACCTCATAAAACCTTGGATGGACTATCCTAGCCATCATATCAACTACCTCAACCCCCTTTGTGGCAGCCCTCTTTACCTCAAAACTAATACTTGGTCTATCCCCTTAGTCATCCAATGAACAACCATCTATCAAACCTATTAAACCAAAATACCCTACCCACCTTTTCAACCTTTTAAAACCCATCAAATCAACCCAATAACTATCAAACCAATAACTATCTAACCAATCTAGCAAACCAACCAAAATTATTCAACCAACCAACTATACCAAACCAACCAATTAGCTCACAATCTCTAGAGCCATTAACACACCCTCTTCTTAGGTAGTACACCTCACAGGGGGAATCTTATGCTTTAATCCTTAACAAAATTATAAGGTATTATGTCATTAGGCTTCCTCAAATCAAACCTATCAATAGTTCTCTTCAAAGACCTATTTGGTTTATAGAGAATGGTTTTTATGCATATCATCATATAAGTAGACATGTGGTGGATAGATGTCAGTATTTTAAAATGCTTGTCCAAAACTTTATCAGTCAGAAGGAGGTCCCAAGGGATAAAATTTGTGTTCCCCCAACCTAGCCTTGAATTTTTTCAAATAGTCCATCATTTAACCCCTTCCTATACTTATTATTATGTAAACTAATAACCAAATACCTCAATACAATGAGGCCCATCCATTAGGTTTGATCCTTAGTGAACCTATAACTAAGGAAATTATAATCGAAACCCCATCCAACCCACTTATTAATGAAGTGCAACCTTCCTAACTTCCTTTTCAAACTACCACTAAAGAAGCCTCAACCTCAACCAATCTACTTTTTACCAAGTGAAACCTTTTCAAATCACAATTAAGTAAATTAACATACTCTTCCACTTCAATTTTTAGTGGATCAACCTCTAATCAACCTACCTCTTCCACTCCCTCAAAAGGTGGAATCACCCCAAACAACCATCTCTCTTCCACCTCTTATTTTTGTGGAACCAACTCAAACCCCTTAACCTATTCTACTTCTTATTTTAGTGGAGCAAACCAAAACTCAAAACACCTCACCTATGATCAACCCAACCTCACCTATAACCAATCCAACCTTGCCTATAATCAAACCAACACCTACACCAAATCAATTAACCAATATCAACCCAAGTCCTAATCCAACCATAACTAACTCATCTATCAACCCAACCCACAATCAACCCTTCATTTGAGATTTCTTAAATCTTGGCCACCCGTTTATCTAGCCTACCCATACCTCACCTAAGATTTCTCATTAGGACAATTTGACACTCTTGTCTAACCCACCTTTATTCTAGGATGATGTTGCCAACATCATTTATAGACATAAAACCTACCCAATTCCAATACATTAATGTTTCCCTCACCTTATCATCATAAGGGATATCCTACCTGAACTACCACTTACAACTTGAACTTCTCACCAGCTAACAACTAACAACCCTTGGGAGTAACATAAAGTTATCTTCACCCCTCCTTAACCTTCCTTAATAACAAACACCTTCACCTTGGGATATTTTCCCACCTCAACCATCTATGGAAAGAGCAATTAGGGGAATTCTTCCTCTAAAGGATTTGACCATTTATCCACCTAAAATCTCACCTTCTTTAACCAAAATTCAACCTTAGCATTTTGATTATAAACTTTACACCATTACCTAACCAAAACCTATGCCTAAAAATCTTATCAAGGGACCAAACCAAACCTTAGTGTTAATGTCTCCACCTACACCCCAACCAACCTTAAACTAACATTGACTTTGACCTACCTGTAACCAAACCCAAGTAAACCTTCAATGTCAACCACACCTTTTGAGCCTCTTTTACTTTCAATATTGACTGGTGATGGTCTCTATTATACCATCATCAATCCATCTTTAAAAATATTTTGCCTTTCAACCTTGACTGATACTGGTCTCTGGTTAACCATCACTGATCGACTCATAACCACTGACATTCATAGTCAAATCTAGAACCTTTCCTGAGACCTTATCTTCTCACCCAAACTGACCTTAACCAAACCTAAGCAACCTTATGCCCAAACCATCTTATCAAATTATCACTTCATCAACCTTGCCTTTTTACTCAAATACCTATAACTAACTAAAGCCTAACAACAATCAAACATAACTAACCTTGCCTTTTTATCTATTAATCTACAACCTTTTTACATCTAATCAAGTGTCAATAAATTTATTGGGGGACATATTCAATCCTAATTATATTACACCATTTACACGTAAGTGTGGATCTGGATCATATCAAAGCCTAAACCCCTCAATGTTTTGTATTCATGTCTATTTTTTTTTAACCAAGCTCTTAGTTGTCATGTGTCTAACTTGAGCTCATACCTTGTTTCCAACCACCTTAATTTCCCTATTTTAAGGACAACCAATTAAAAAAAGGATCATGTGATTATCCATCATATCTATAGAATAATCCTAAGCATGAGTACCCTGGATCTACCCATGACATTATTCTCATGGTACTTTCCATTCCTTATAGGATGGATTCTCATGCTCATTGTCACTTATAAATATTTTACCCATCATTAACCTTATTTTGCTATGGTTTTTTTACATAAAGGAAAGTCTTATGCCTATATATACTTGTTCATGTCTACAAGTAGCATTAAAAATCAATTTGGGATACCAAAATATCACTTGGGTTAAAAATCAAAAACTTGCAAACTGCTCCGTTGAAGGAAAGCTATCTAAAACTATTAAAATTGCTTAAAAAGGTAGACTACTCCCTCAAAGGACAACTTTCAACATAAATAAATCCAAATACTAGACCACTACCTTGAAGGATGTCTAAACCAAAATTTTGTGAAAGCAAGTAATCACTTGAAATGTTCTCACATCAATCAGATTCCCAAACCTATCAAAAAAATGTAATCAAGAGACCCAATATCAAAAGTAAAAATCCAAAACTACAAAATCAATCCCAAGGAAGGTTGTAATCAACATTCAAAATAACTATAGTAGACTTCTTGCATCAATCAATCTACACCTAGCATAGAGTATGGACTTGTCTATAATGGTTCTTAGGTCACCTATGAAAGGGGAAATCCATCTCCACATGAACGATACACCACCCATATACATATTTTCATCCATCCACTTTGTACCCTATCTATAAATCAAGGGATTTTGAACTTACTTGACATAATGTGATCAAGCCACTTATTTTAACCAATGAACTAACAATAATGCAAAATATGATAAGGGGATTATGTTCATAAGCCCTCCCATCTTTCCATTATGGTATTTTCCAATTAGGAGCATTTTTCCTCCTCCTTCCACTTTCATGACTATTTAAAAATCCAATCATCTTTTATTCTTACATCTTTGAACCCTAACTATGAACTTTACACCCTTTTACCATAATGGGTTCCTTTTACTAAACCAAGTGGTATACCAAATTAAACCACCAATTTGAACACCAACTAACCAAAAAATTTTAACCCAAAAACATTATCACAAAAATTCACCTATTAGAGAGAACCTTCTTCTCCACCAACTAACCAACCATATCACCTCACCTTGGTCCTTTTGGCCTATCATTGGAGAGCACCTCATTCTCAAAATCAACCAACCACCCATTAGAGAGTACCATATTCTCCACCAACCCACCCAACCAACTACATAACCTCACCTTGGTCATTTTGGCCCACCTTTCACACTTTTTTATAACCTTACCTTAGTCATTTTGACTGCATAGACTACCTTGCCATATTTGACAAACTTACAATACATTTTGCACACTAACCATTTAGGTGCCTTAGAGCATGACCCTTTGTGGTCCCAACACCTGCAAGCATTTTGTCTTCTTAGGATCACATCCAACATTAGATACCTATGAATAAATTGATCTTGACTAAGCAACTTGAGTTTATAGAGTAACCCATATTAGATATGCCTAATGTTGTGGCTTGGTTACCCTATCACTTATTCTTATAAGCCCTCCTTATTATACTGACCTACCTCAACTATGGGAGCCAAGTCTATGTATGATTTTTACTATCATACATAGTCACATTATTTTTACTTGTCTATGTTTACATCCAAGAAATTGACCAACCTCTTCACCTACCACCCATTTTGTCACCCACATATCCACTTATCAAACCTACCACTAACTCTACTTCACCTCATCAATTCTCTATTTGAGGGGGAACACCTCTTCCCATACTAAGGACATCTTACCTTTCCACCAACCTTTTGTTATTATTTTACATCTTGCTTATACAAGATACATAACAAAAAGGGGCAAAATGTAGACACTAAAAAACCATACACTATGGATCTAAATGTCACATCAACCTTTTAACCACCCTTTGGCCCCCTTTAGCCTAAATTATTTACCAATTCTCCCATTATTAACCTCAAACCATTTCTTAGGGAATTAACTACCAGTCATTGATGGATTAGCCAATTTTGACTATGTCCCCTTGACCACTGGCAATCAGCCCTCGACTATCTATAGTTAATCAGACCATAGATAGTTACTTAAACTCTTGCATGATCAAAGGAGTGAACTATAATTTGATTGCAACTCACTCGTTGATTACCAATTATCTAATTTTAGTCTGTTATTCACATGATAAATGTATCTAGATGTTGCATCAACCTTTTTACCACCCCTCGGCCACCTTTAGCTTAAATTATTTACCAATTCTCCTATTATTAACCTTAGACCATTTCCTAGGGAATTATCTACTAATCATTAGTGCATTAGCTAATTTTGACTATGTACCCTTAATTACTAATGATCAACCCTCAACTGTTGATAGTTGATCAGACCATAGATAGTTACTTAAACTCTTGCATGATCAAAGGAGTAAACTATAATTTGACTACAACTCACTCATTGATCACCAATTATCTAATTTTAGTTTTTGTTTGCACTATCAATATATGTTAGACTATTTTTTAGACTGTCTAATAAACTATTTGTTAAACTCTTAATTTTAACCCTCATTTTCTCTATATTAAGAGATGGAGAGGAGGTTGTATGGGAGAGATTAAAGTGAAAGAGATTCTTAGTCCCCAATAAATCTGAATTTTTCCTAGTGTACCATAGCCAAATAGAGACTTGGAAAGCATTTGAACATCTCCAAATAAAGGATTTGGCTATCATCACTCTACTCATATACCTCTAGGCTCCCAAGTAGCTTCACCTTCACTCTAAGAATTTTCCAAGCCATCAAGATACATAAATATAAGTATCATACTCCTTTTATAATTTTAGTTATTTAGTTTCAATAAGTTTAGAGCCTATATCTACTTTCACCTCTCCCCACAACCTCTCTAGTGCTGGAGTTATGCAATTCCAAGCACCCTCCTCTCCACCAAGTACCTTATAACCATTCTCAACCATTTGGAATACCAAAACCATAATATTTATACCTCTAAGACCTTACCTTTATCCTCATGACTAACCACTAACTTCAAAATACCTTAAACAACCCTTCTATAACTTACCCACAACCCCTTCTCTACCTAAATCCAATCTATCAAAAACCCATAGTGACTATCGATGATCAACCTTGATCTCCAAGGGTCACATGTTGCTCACCAGTGATTAGCCTTGACCAATAATGATTACCAATGACCATTGATGGTCAATATGTAAATCATTTTAACAAAAATAACAAGCATTTACCAGCTACCAACCTCAACCAAAATCATGTTTCTCTGTCCCTGTCACTACATAAGGTGAGAAACATCAACCTAAACCATACTTTGACCATTTAACATTTCCTTTTAATGTTATTTTGTTAAACAAGATATTTATTTGAAAATTATTTATTTCATCTTGATTAATTACTTTCATTATGTTATGCAACGATTTCTTATTAGTGT